>JAVJIF010005256.1:0-107500 GCA_038442645.1 Agave tequilana | reverse complement strand
TACATGGACAGCTTAACTTTTCAAGTTTAGATGTTAAGAATGTCAAACATAGGAGGTGTCATGGAATCCATATGTGTGTGCAAATAAATATTGTGATTAGCTAAAATGAGGATCTTTAACTCAATATTGTTAGACCCAAGTCAAGAGTACTAAGATCTGATACCAATTGAAATACACCTAGAGGGGGTGAATAGGTGTACTAGCTAATCTAACACAAATGATGTAGAATTAAAAACTATTTATGCAAACTAAAGCTATTAAGCCAACACACAAAGTATAATACAAGAGTGTAGCCGAATTTTCGGTGAAGGACTCTGGACTATCTCTTCAAGATTCCTCTAGATTAAGAGTTGAGGTGCCCTATGGATCTCTTGGCTGAATATAAGTGTGAGCATATAATCCCAAGCATATATCAATTAATCACAAGTATATTAATCATATAAAAGGTAAATAATATAAGCATGCAATATATATAAACACAAGTGAGAGAGAGATGAACAATCGCAAACACGGGAGAATTATTTCGAGGTTCGAGCATCCTTACTCTACGTCCCCGCCTTCAACACTATGAAGGATTTTCACTATAACGATCCCGCAAGATCACTCGGTGCCGCAACACCTACAACGAGTTCACACTAGAACTCTTGGACCCACAAGTCTCTCACTTGTTCCCGCAAGAATAACACACGCAAGCACCTAGCTTGCCAAGGTCGCACCTCTACACCGAGCTCCCACAAGAACTTGTCACAACACGAACCCGCAAGTTCGCCTCCTTAAATACAAAGATGAACACTTAGTGATCTCTGCACTTTGATCACCACAAACACTCTTACAACAAAGATCCCTAGAGGATGGATATAGCAATGAAAAGCTCAAGTTTGTGTGAGAAAAACTAGATAGAGTAGTGGTGAAAAACTCAAGAAATCTCTTTTGAAAACACTCTTGAAAACTCTCCTTTTCATATGGAAGTCATAGCCCAAAAACAAGTGAGAAAAATCTTAAGAGAGATGAAAAAAGCTGGCTCTAAAACCCTTTTCCAATCTTGTATAAAACAAGCCAAGACATCCCCCTTAAATAGAATTTAGAAATATAGTCATTGGGGTCAAATCTGCAGGCCAGATGACCTGACGGTCGACCGGCCAATGGTCATATTTATGACCGTTGAGAATGCTGGTCGACCGCACCCTGGTCATGACCTGTCGGTCAACTGGTCGGTTGACCGAGGTAAGATTCAGAAAGCAAAGCTCTCTGGCTGGTCGACCGCCGGTCGACCGGGGCCAGATCCAGAGAGTGAACTCTCTGGATCGGTTGACCGCCCGGTCGATCGGTCCTTAAGCCAAGGCTCGTGCACGTATCTATGCACATCGGTCGACACCCGGTCGATCGACTTCTGGCTCGGTCGACCGGTCGGTCGACCGCCAGAAGGCCAGGTCAGAAATTTTTGGGGATTAAATCTTGATCTTATAAACTCCTATAAATTCCCATAAAATCTACAAAAAATAAATTCATTGAAATACTTTGAAGTACAAATATATGTGATTAATAATCAACAGATATTACAAACTCTTTGAACTATTTTGTGGCATAGAAATTTAGCCTTAAACAAAAATCTGTATTTTTCAAAATCAATCTTTAATTTGAAAAACGATTTTCCAAAACTTCTTTAAATATAAAACAAGATATTTTAAATACTTTTAAATCTTAGTGTGTATGGATATGATCCAATACACATATATGATGAAATATCTATGTTTTTGACAATAAGCTCTAAAATAAATTTTGATAAATACAAAACTTAAACATATGATATAGAAACATCAAATAAGTTTTTCTAAACATTTGAACCAACAATGTGTTGGATGAAATCCAAAACACATATAAACCATCTTAACTTATTTTGATGAAATCTAATCATGAAACATAAGGATGTATACTTTGAAGTTCTAAATCAAAATGATATTTTCTAAGATCAAAATTATTCTTATGAAAACACTATATAAATTTTGTCTGTGTATATGAGCCTGAGCAATTCATAACTAATTTATCGTTTACATTTTATCTAAAACACAATATCTTAACACTTACAAATATGACACAAGTCTTCTTGAAAATCTTCTTCTCCATGTTGACTTGGTCCAAACCTTGATTTATGAGTTAGACTCTTCTTGAGTACTTGATGCAATCTTTAAAGTGCGAGCTCTTGAATCAACACGTGCTAGCTTCAAAACTTGACTTCAAATATTTTGTTGAAGCTAAAAACTGACTAAGATCTTAATCAAATATCTGAAACTATATAAACACAATATCATTAGTACTATAACTACATGAGTTAATCATTATCAAAACTAGAGTGATAGGCCTTTGGGCCAACATTTTTTTGATTAGCTCTATTAAAAATTTTTAATTTCCATATTAATGTTAGTATTTAATATTATAAATTTATGAAAAGGGCGTCTCCATTTTCATTTCAACAAGTGAAAATCAAAGCATACGACCTTCAAAAAAAGCTAAATGGCATTCTATTAAGGTATTTACTATTTAATAGATAATATTTTTAAATTAATAATGTTTAAATTATTTATGTTTTAATATTTTCCTAATGTTTCTTGTAGTGTCCTCGTCAACATGATAGCATTCAGTGCAGATGCTATGTCATGCAGATGATGCAGGATATTATCCATATTCGATTGGATGCTAATCCAACTGAGGTATAATTTTATGGGTCCGAGTTTTCTTTTAAGTATTAAATTTAACAAATATATTTCAATATTTGCAGTTCAGTTCCGAAAAAACATATACAGATAATAAAATCAATGAAATTCAGGACGAGTGGGCGGATATTTATTTATCTCATTTTAATAGTAAGTATTTTTTTTAATACTTTAATTAGTTTATACATCATTTATATATATGTTTAAAATTTCTTATGATAAAATTTTCTCATTCTAATTATACAGATGATTAAATCTCGAGAAACTATACAAAAGGTGTTGTATATATAGATTCTTCATTGTATAGTACAAATGTTGCACTCTTCACTTTCATTTTGGTGTGTATGTATATTATTTGGTGCATATTTCAATTTGGCGCATGTGTTGTTGTAATATTGTACTTAATGTGAAAATATATGTGTGTGTACATATATATTATATGTATCCGGCCGAGTGAATGTGTATTTTCAAGTAATATGGGTGAATTAAGAGTTGGCTATATGTGTTAATTGTATGTTGTAACTATTTGCAAGTATTGGATATATATGATTAGAAGAGAATGTTTTTCTGTATGTTGTGATCTCTATTTCTGAATCTGGACTGTATTGTAAACAGTGATTGTTGTAAATTAAAATTTTATTTAAAAAAATCAAAGCTTTTTGCGTCGGTTATTAATAATAACTGACTCCATAAGGCACTTTTCGCGTTGGTTCTGTAATAGAACTTTACAGAACCAACGCGAAAGTAACTTTTCACATCAGTTCTAATATAAAACTGACGCGAAAAGTGTGTCGGTTCTGTAACATACAGAACCGATGCATTTCACGTCAGTTCTGTAAAAGAACCGTTGCGAAATTCTAATATTTCGCGTCACTTCTTTAACAGAACAGAGGCAAAATATTAGTGTTTCGCGTCATTTCTGAAGGAAACGGACGCAAAAAATTCTTTTCGCGTCTCCTGGATATGTGTCGGTTGTGGGTCCGACACTATTTATTTATAGCATCGGATTTAATTCGACGCGAATTCAACTTTCTGTAGCAGTGGTTCGATTTTAAAATACAACAGAGAAACTTGAGAGAGTTTGTGAGAAATATGACTTGTGACAAAGAGGTCACAATTTGAAAACATGTCATCAACATTGTTAGAGGAACTTTCTATCTTGTATTAGAAGAGAACAGGGGAAACCCACTCAATTTCTATAAAAAAAAACCTTGGAATACAACTCGTATTCTTTCCTTTACTGTAAGAGCTCTTCCAAATGCTGGAGCACTTCCAAACGTTGTAATCCTCGTGATTGAGCTTGTAATCAGACAGTGTAAGTCCCACCGCATTGCTCGGGCAAAAATGGGTGCAGTGAAAGTGCCCTAACAACGAAACATGGCCAAAGTCCTCGTTCAATGATATGTCTGTTGGGAAATGGAGTGGTGAGATGTACCATCACATCTCCTAACACTATGGATATTTTTCCTTATACATCAACAATAATCTTGATGGATCAACCACGAAAACAAAAATGAACTAGACTGATGATCTCCTTGCCGCAAATCCCGCTTACAGTTGATACGATCCATTGACATCTCATTTTCCGACTTGTTTTATGTTAATCCGAGAGCAATAATCCACATATCACCTGTTTGGCTGTTTCATTAGCATTACTTAAAAGGAAGATATATAGCAGTATATATATTAGAATTTCTCTTTTGAGTGAAAGCATACCAGAGATATTACACTTAAATATTTTCCTGAAAAAATTGAGTGGCAATTTTAATTTTTTTCTTGGTCTACTTCACTGTTGCAATCTAACTCATGCCCGTACCTCTGCCTTTTTGTGTTACTGCATACACCGGCATGCCTTGCACTGTTGCTGTTCACACCTGCACAACTGGGAAAATTTAAGTTACCCTTTCTCAATCAATTTTGCTAAAAAGCCCTCGTCCGACCTTGCATTATTTTCAGCACCTTCAATTAAAAAGAAAAAGCTGTGGTGACTCTACAACACGTCAAAAGTTGTGTACGTACTTGTAAAATAATAGTATATTTGTGAAGCTAGGTAATTAAATTAATTAACCTGGAGGTTGTGATGAAAATATCAAATCTCATGCATGAAATGGGGAAAAGCACGTAGTAATCTTGGATTGCTGTTTCCGTGCAAGTGCATGCACGTAGTAATCGAAGTGTTGTGTCTGTGGCTCTCGTGTTTGGTTGGGGTCCCAAAAGGGAAGGAGGCAGCATCTCTTTGCTCTGCAGTCCTTTGCCCTCAAAATAAAAACCCTAACTCTAGCCCTAAAACCCTAAAAGCAACCAATAATAAACACTGTGGTCCACACAATCGTACTGACATACCTCTGAGCAAAGCTCCTTGCATACTGTAGCAGTGCTAGAAGTACGCAGTAGTAGTAGAAGAGAAGAAGAAAAGAGAGAGAGAGAGGAGAAAGCACAGTGAGTAATCAAGAGAAAAAAGAGCCCAGTGGCTGCAGCTAACAGACACAAGGGTAGGGCTTGGCCTCAGATTCTGCCCACTCAAGGATAGCTAGCAACAGATATCATCAGAATCTGTCACTCACTCACTCACCCTTCTCTCTTGTTGCTTTTTCTCTCGTCTTCACTCTCTCACAAACTTATCCGCAGCTAGAGAGAGCTAGTTCAATATTAGTAGTAGGGTCCCCTTTGTCTGTTCTCTTCAGACTGTGTGCTTGCTTCTATAGCCATTGCCTAATGCTTCCAAAATTCAATGTATGCTGATTACATTTAGGATGCTATGGATGAAAGAGAGTATTATTAAACAAATATATGTTTATAATTAATTAGGGTAAATTTCACTAAAACCCTATAAGTTTTGATTTATTCTCGCTAAACTTCCTTATTATTTTCTCTCACAAAGCCACCCTCAAGTCTCAATATGCTAAACCCGTTGACGAAAACTGGAAAAGACATATATGCCCCTCTTTTGTTGTGGGTTACTGAGTTACAATTAGAGGTGCCATCAAATCGGATACAAATCAGATATTACATTTATCATATATGTATTCACACCCAACTTCCAGATATGGATACAGATACAGATATTGACAGATGTGAAAAAATGATATCCGTATCTGTCAAAATTGGATATCAGATACGGACCGGATATTAGCAGATCGGATTCAGATACTAATCAGATATGTAAAAATGGATACGTTTATGGATAATCTAAACAAATATATTTATATTACTTTTTATCTCATCTTTAATAATATAAACTGTGATACATATTGTGATATTATTGTGTACATATCAATACTTTCACCGTATTCATTGTTATTCGGCTTCTATAGTAATGGATTTACATGACCTCTGGTGCTGAATTCTGATTCAGATGCCACGGTTTATGTCGAAATACCCAAAATATCTCGTGCTACTCTTGCAAGAATTAGATATTTTCCGCTATTATTTTTCATCAGCTCAAAATATCAAAATTTACTGCCTCATTCTATTGAAGAATAGTCTCTTGCATATGGATGTCATTATCAAATACCCAACCTTTGGATATGAGATCGGATACGAATCGGATATTGTCTTTACGATATTTGTATCTGTACCTAACCTTCAGATAGACACAAGGATACGGATATTGACGGATGTGAAAAAATAATATCTGTATCTGGGTTGGAGGAGGATTCAGATGTGGATATCAGCGCATAATCCGCATTCGATAGCAAACCTAGTTACAAATCATACTATAGGGTCTAACTGATAAGAAATGAGTTTGTACACGTTCTTTTTCTTATTTACCTGTATTTAGCAAACCCATGAACCCATTATATAATTCAACTTCTAACCAATGAACAGACCATTTACTCAAACCCTAATCCTATCTCTAGCCTGTGAACCCATAATCTCCCAATTTACTCAAACCCTAATCATTACTTCTAACCAATGAACCCATTATATCTTCATTTACTCAGCCATAATCTCTTCCTACCGATGAATTAATCATAGTATTCCCATTTACCCAAACACTAGTCCTTAAGCATAACTCATGAAACCTATTATCATTTAATTTATTCAAACTTTAATCCATATTCATGAACCCATTTGCCCAAACTCAAGTTATGACCCCTACTTCCTATATGTAACTCATGAATCCATCATCTTCCACTTTATCCAAACTCTAACCCTAACTCTATCCTATAAGCCCGAATCTTAATCCCTACCCACTTATCCAAACCCCTTTCTCTAACCTATGAATCTGTAACACCTGTTTTATTTAATCATGAGTTAACACCCTGTATGTTGATTTTTGAGGTAAATCAAGTTAACTAATTTGGTGATCGTATAATAGGATTTAAATCAAAATTTTAATTGAAGTCTTGAAGTAAATAATCTCATGCAGATAGTACACACACACTGACACTTGTAGATGATGAATATTATTTTTAGAAGTATATACATGTATGTCATGAAGGAACACACACACACGCACACACTAGTATATAAAGGGTATATATATAAGAGATATTTTGTTGTACCCATGATAATACTTTAAGAGGGATGGGAGGTAAGGAAGGGACGGGAGGTAAGGGGAATTGCTTATAATGTGGACCTCATGTAACACTTGCCTTAACTAATCACCTTTTTCTTAACACTTGAGTGCTTTAGAGAGGTAATGTGGAAACAAGTATTCATGTAAGATACTTATACTATACATTATACCATGCATATACTTGTGTGTGTGTGTGTGTGTGTGGGTTAAATACACACACATGCATGTTGACTTTCTTTTTACCATACCCCCACCATACTTGTTGGTACAAGTACTTCATGAAGGGGAGAGGGATGGGAACCTTACTTATAGGAGTAAGGTATAGGTGTAGAGAGATGGTGTTAGAGGGGCACTTGGCATGATATCATTAAGAGAAGGGAAGTATGAATAGGGAAAAAATGAAGAGAAAATTCTCATCTGGCAACACTCTTTCTTTCTCTTCATTTCCAACTCCAAAATTCCTCTCCCTTCTTCTCCCTTGCAGCCGGCCAAGACAACAGCCAACAACACCATTTTCCCCTCCTTTTTCTTCACCTACACACACTCTCTCTCCCCCTCTCATTCCCTTACAAATCTCTCCCTTCCTTCCTTTATACTATAAAGGCTTCCTTTACCTATTTTATCTCCTCCAAAGGCCTAATAGAATATAGAAAAGTGGTGATCTAACATCACCTTAGAGGAAATTCTTGAAGACAAGGTTGACCTGGGTTAACAAGTTAGGAGGGTGATTTTAGTTGAAGAAGGTAAGCAAATCATTAAGACTACTACACTCTCTTATGTTCTTTAAATTATAAACTAATTATAATGTTGTTATGGCCTTGTAAACTCCATTATAGCTGGCGACCAAGCTTGATAAGGGGATATTCTCTTCATGGGTGAGTAGAATATCCAAACCCTAATATAATAGTAGGTAGTGTAAAGCTTGAAATAAAGTGGAGAATTGCTAAGTCATAAGTAGACGTGAAAATGACTGATAATGCATGTGTATGATTTATAGACTTTATGTCTACATTATAAACAATCTTATGGTAATCATGTTGTAGTTATTTTCATGTATGCTTATCATTGTGCGTAATTAATAGATTTTATTGTGTGTATACATGGTAGTCAAACACATGCTTCTTAAGAAGAAATAGTTCTATGAACGAACGTAATACTTGATGCAATGCATATATATATGGCTACGCATATATTAAGATGATATAATGTGTTAGTTACCTTGAAAAAGGCTCTCATATGGTTAACTTAGCAAGTTGCTATTTATACATGTTAATGACTTCCATAACGTTGGCATTATGTAAAGTAGAAATCATGAGAATCATTTATGTTGGCATTGTTTTATGAATCCTTGCATGTTGTTATTACATGAAGGATATGATTATTGCATATTTGGAGGAAGGGACCAGGTTGAACCGGAGGTGACCGAAGGGGAGAATATTACGATAATGTATAGGAGGAAGGGACCGGGTTGAACCGGAGGTGATCGAAGGGGAGAATATTTTGTTGAATAACGTATAGAAGGAAGGGACCGGATTTAACCGGAAGTGACCGAAGGGGGAGTCTAACTTTATGTTTGACAAGTGTTAATATGGTTAAGATGAAAATTGCATGTTAAAACTATATACATTTCTTAATATTAGACTCTGTGATAGTCGACTGATATAGGCAAATTTCAACTTGATTAGTCGACTAACCCATGGGCCAAGTCGACTATAGATGTGAGATTCTAGTACGCAAGTCTCTGGAAACCCCCCTTAGTCGACCATACAAAATAGGGTAGTCGACTAGTACCGTGGTTAGTCGACTATATAAGATAGGGTAGTCGACTAGGTTTAGTTATAGACAACAAACAGAGAGCAGACATATTCTTTGGTCAAGACATAGTCCACTATAGATGACTTATAAGTCGACTAATACCAAGAGTAGTCGACTATACAAGATAGGGTAGTCGACTAGTTGAGTCACTGGCAGCCAACAGAGAATGGTTATCTTTTTGGACAGAGTTCAGTCGACTATAGCTTTAAGCTAAGTTAAGTCGACTAATAATAGTATTAGTCGACTATAGGTAGGGTAAGTCGACTAATAGGACCAATTACTGTGTTTTGAACAGGACTTCAACAAATACTAAAAAATATACAAAAATAGTATAAATTGCTATTGTTACCCTTATAATAAATTCCAATAGACATACATAAAGGTCATGCATATAATTATTATTTTACTCACTGAGTTGTCGAGCTCACTCTGTTATATTAATCACCTTCAGGTTTGGATAAAGGTAAGGGACCCGCTTAATGGCAATATACGGGATAGGTAGCAGTGGGAGATATTTTCACCTTTTGGCATGTTCTTTTGATATGTATATATTGTTTAAGAACACTATTAAAACTCCTATGTTGATGCTTGCCATGAACTTCTGTAATATATTGAAATGCTTGTATTATTAGGTGCTTGACTCCAATCTTGTGTAATATTGTGGAGCTTTATGGAATAGTAATGTGTAGGCTATGTTTTCTATCGGGTTGTCAAATAAATGTTTGGAAATATGATAAATCATGCTAAGATCATATATGCTTTTGAGCGAAAAATGTTGTGAAGCCTTAAGTGGGCTGACGTTAGCCGAAATTGAAGTGTTGTATCTTAATGGGTCCCACGCTTGGATTAATGATAACCATGATGATTGTGATAACTGAAAATATTAAGACTGGGACCGTTACAGTTAGTATCAGAGCTAAGGGTTGTAGGTAGAAGGAGAAGGTTAAGTCAAAGGTAGGAGGCAATAGAAAATTGTTAGACTTAATGTTTATGGATATGTGATTATAGTTAGGTAGTGGGTTTTATATGACAGATTAACTGTGAGTCAAGCGGTAATTGATTATTTCCTTGCATCAAAATCAAGGTGCTTGTACATCTTCGATTCGGGTGAGTTGACGAGGGTGCGGGCTCTCGGAACAACTACTAGTGGTATGGGACACTGGGACAAGGGAATGCATTGAATTATCTATTGAACCTAAGTTATTCTGAAACATGAAACTTACGGGTAGACTAAGGATAAGTGTAAGTGAGAGTGTGTGTGTGTGTGTGTGTGTGTGTGTATTGTTTCTTTCTTGTTGTATAGCAGTATGTCAAGACTATTTTTATGGGTTGAGATTGATATGGCTCCTTGTTTACATGTAGACGGGAGACTGATAAATATTGGCCAGTCTCTAGCTCGGATAGCTCGAGTGCGAGTTGAATGGCAGGTTCTATGGATTGGGGTTATGAGTCTGATGAGACCGACCCAGAGGCCATATTTGCAGCCCCAGGCCACATAGACCATGAGGAGGTTGAGTCTCAGGCGTCTAATGAGCCTGAACTGACCATTGCTGATACGGAGAGTTTGGTTGGAGATTCACTTGACATAGAAGAGATGGAGGATATGAATGCATTAAAAGAAGAGACTCAAAGAGGATTTACTTATGGAGGTCTCTTTTGGGATGAAAAATAGGAAGACGACATGGATTTATATGATGATCTGGATGACTGGTGTTGCGCAAGAGACGAATTACCAGGAAAAGACTCTGAGGAAGGCATGGATGATAGCGAGGATAGCAGCAGTACTAGTGGAGACTCGAGTAGGGAGACTCTACCCTATGAAAGATGAATCTATGAGCAATTACTTTTGATATGTATATATATATATATATGTGTGTGTGTGTGTGAGCCTAGTGTAATAGTTGATGGATATCTTAGGAGTTTTGTTGTATATGCCCTAACACATCTTGTATGCATGCACATGGGTTAATTCAGATATCCAAAGGGTAGATATATTAGTGCAATATCCTTGTATCCATTTTGGGGTATATATAAATATATATAGTAAGTTGCTTGTTGCAAGTGATAATGAATGTTGTACTAAAATGATTGCATGTAACTAAAAATTTTATCTAAAATTGTTTTCATGAAGTATGTTGACTAGACGTCCTTATCTTATAGGAAGGACGCATGGATCTAAATCAACTACCACCCAATGAGTCATTATCACTCGATGTGTCGCACTATAGTGTGATGGGAAGTGCACACCCATTGACAATAATGAAGATTCAGAAGTACAGATAGGAGGAGGTCATTGATTGGTAGTGAAAAGTGCATTTTTATCATTACATTTATCATCACATTTTCATATTTATTCATATAATTCTGCACATTTACTAATATTTTATTATTTATTGTGTGCAGGCCTTGAGTAAATAAAAATAAAAGAATAAAGCCTTAAAAGAAGCCCAAAAGCCCATGTCCAAGCCCAAGTGAAAAATTGCAATTATCAAATGTCAAAATTGCAATTACCAATTGCAAGAATTGCAAATATTAAAAGAAGAGTAAAGGGATGGACTTCTACTAAATCCTAAATGCTTGCAGGATGAGGATAAAAAGAGTGCAAGAGATGAAATTCGTTTAAAAGATATGGGAAGATTTGAGATCTAGGGTAACTTGCTTCCCAAGTTATCCTGAAATCTCAAGATGAAGAGTCAGGATACAATTTCCAGAAGGATAAACCCAGATGGACGGACCAGAGGATGCCACGCGAGAAAGCACGTGGCATTTGGCTAAAAAAGTGCCGCGTTTCCGCGGCAAATTTCCCGTTTCCGCGGCAATCCTGAGGCGGTTGGCGATGCGTTTTCGTTGAGGAGTTGTACTGGGATTCTACTTCCTATATCTCCTATAAATACCCCTGTAGAGCAACAGAGAAGGGGCGTCCAGAGGCAGAGCCAGAGGGCCAAATCTAGGGTTTAGGTTTTCTTCTTGTAGTTTAGATTTTCTTTCCTCCATTGTAATTTTTATTTTTTTTCCTTTTTGTAAAAACTGAGAGGAGATGATGTTCTCATGGAGGAAGGGATCTACTTGTACTGATGGTGACAGTCGGTGTAAGTTTTATTTTTCCACTATTGTTTAATAATCGAATCGAGGTTTGTTTTTGTTCTTTTATTATTTTTGTTTTTTTGTTCTTATTTAATCTTGTGTATCTCAGTATTTGCTTTCTTCTATTTTCTCTCTAATGTCTTGCCCACCATGAGAACCAACTGCTTCGAGACTACCTAGCCGAAGAAGAGCCCTTGATGGCCTATGGCGATGAACAGGTCTTCATAGTTGTCTTTTATTTCATAGTGTAGTTTAAGAAGGCGGACGATCCTATATGCCATGCTTGTACGCCTTCCAAGAAAAGGTAAATCATCGCAACGGTTCAAAAGGTAAGCAGACTGAAGAGGTATGTGTTTTTTTCTTTCTTTCTTTCTTTAGTTTAGATTTCTATCTCTATCTCTCTCAAATTCTTTTCACCACACTTCCTTGTAAATACCATCATAACTAATAAAATAAATAAAAATTTTAGAGAATCTTACAAACGCTTCCATCGCTAGTCCCTCCCTGAGGATCACGACCCGCATAGCCTTGCTACAGCGGATTCGAATTGAGCACTTGCACACCTTTAATTCTCAGATCTAATATTTTATATTTTGTGTGCAGGAAAAAGTTCAATCAAAATTTTGGCGCCGTTGCCGGGGAGGGACGGTAAGTTTTTCTCTAAAATAAAAAAAAATTATTAACTAATTCTTTTATTCTTTTCTGTTTGCAGGTTTGGAGAACAGAAAAACAGCCGCAGAAGTGGACATATAGCAACTCTGTGCCTCTGCCCTCGAAGGCAGAGCAGCAGAGCCTGTTACTTTGCCGCGCAAACGCGGCAATAGCCGCGGTTCCGCGGCAGTAGCAGTGAACTACTGATCAATTTTTCTGCAGGTTGCTGAAAATTGTAATATCTGCTTTCTGCTCTGTTAAAATTTGTTCTGTGATAACCCTGCTTACTGCTAATTAATTCAACAGTAAAATATTTGTTGTTAATGATAAAAATTGATTAGACGTTTGCATATTAGGCACGTGTCTTTTCAATTACTTTATTTTACTGTTGAAGAGTGCTGGAGCAAGGTACGTTCGCATTGCATGTAGAATAGGACTCATCTCTTGGTTGATTTTCATGCTTTGAGTGAATCTTATTTACATATCTTGTACACTTGCACAAAAATATCTTAAGGGCATAACCCATTAACAAGATAAGGTGGGGATTTCATCACCCTTCCTTAACCCAAAAATCATATCCCAAGCACTCACTAACCCAAGCCTAACTTAAAATTAGTAGACGTTGTCCCTAGGGACATCTCAGACTCAATTAGGAGATTATCCTAAGGGGGAACAGTGTTGGAATTTGACTCCTGCCAAATCAGTGTCTAGGAAGGGGATTGAGGGCCGAAAGCCTGAAGATTGGTGGTTATTTAATTAAGGAACGTCTTTGACGGAAAACCTCCCACCACTCTTGCCCTGACCTGGCTGATTAACTTGTGGTCAAAGTCTACACCCTACCTCCCGTGGACAGTATAACCAGTTAGGAGTCGTCTAGGTCATAGGTCTACCCTAACTTAGGATAGAATTTTTTTCTTTTTTGTTTGCTTATTTGTTTGTTTTCTTTTTCTTTGTTTGTGTTTGTGTGATATGGCCTATAACAACAATTTTTTCAACTTTAATGAGAATCCATATTACATACCAACCTCTTATTCGGATATTACCAATCCGGCATATCATAACTTTGACCAACCTAGTGTGCCAGATTGGTCTTATCCGAATCATTACATGCCTCAGTCCCAATACTATGAACAAGATTGAAATAATCATCACTACTCTTCACAGAGTCAATGGGGATTCAATACCCCTGAGCCGTATGGTCAACCACCTGTTCAACCATTATCTTCATATACGTCTCTTCCCACATCACCAAGATTTCAGTCCACCATTGATCTATTGATGGGTTAGAAGAAAAAGTGGATCGGTTGCAAGATATAATGAATGATCAAATTTCTAGACTTTCCAACATTCTTGAGCAAGTTGATAGGAACCAAGAATCATTCTGTCTAGAAGATCTTGATCAAAATTCAATTTCATCACATCAATATGAACTTGCTCAACCCCAATCCTTGGACAAATTGGCTAGTTTTAATTTAATGAGATTGAATTAGATTGTGAATGTGAACCCGATCCCTAACTTTGCGATTCAGTTTCCATCTTCGAATCTATGTTGACTCCAGTATCCTTACCCAATTTGGACCAACTTTCTGAGCCAACATTTATTCCTGTGCCCATAGATCATGAAATTGAATCACCCATTTTTGAAGATCATCATAGTGAACTTGACCAATTTCATACTTTTGAAAGTCCCCTTGACAAATTGGCAAGTTCTAATTTTTATGAGATTGAAACTAATGAGATATGTGACTTAGATTCCCAAATCTATGACCAAGTTCAAATTCCCGAATCACTATTGACTCCTGTTTTGTTACCCGACTTAGGTAATATTTTAGAGTCAATTTTGATTCCCACACCTATCATTCCTGAACTTGAATCAGCAACATTGAGTCACATTCAATTGTGGGAAAATGATTGTAGACTTGAGTTTCAATTTCTTGACTTGGACCCAATTCTTGAACCTAGCCCGACTCCTGAACCCTTACTTGATTTGATTTTCTTTCCTGAGTCGGTATTAGTTCCTGAACCGATCATTCTTGAGTCCAAATCAACCATTCTATCAAGTCACATTCTTTTGATTGACATAGGTATAGACCATGACTCTGTGATGATTTTCCAGGACTGGTCATGTAAAGGGAGTAAGTTTCACGAGAGGATCTTCCATGATCCTATTCATTCTGGGGACTGTAAATATGTAAATAAAAAAGAAGTCAATAAAGGTAGGTCCCGTGAACTACAACATTATCTTGATTGGGCCGCATTTCGTGGACCAATTAGACCACCACTGGAACCACCACCTTAAGGTAACTTCTGCCTTCCCTTGTTCTTTTTCATGCATATATGCATTCATTCATACATTGAGGACAATTCATGAGATAAGTGTGGGGGTGGGCTTTACTAACATACTAACATAGGTAGAAACTAACAAAAATCTGCTAATAAAAAAAAATCTGAAAAAAAATGAAAAAGGACAATATTTTGACTTATCTTTTGAAAGAAATCTAAGTTAATCTTAAGAATTAGGAAAATCATGATTAGGATTTCTAAAAACTTGGTCAAAATAAATAAATTGTTGAATTTTTAGGTATAGGAGGAGAAATTGAATAAGTAGTTAGTCTTAATTTTTACCTTAATGAAATGTGCATACCTAATGCATATCTAGGATTCTAAGACAAAGACCCTTGTGCCTCATAAAAAAAAATGTCTAAAAAAAAAACCAATTAAGCTGGATACATGTGCCTCAAGAAGCATAAGTATTGACGCCTAAAGGTGAGTAATAAATAAAATAAAGCCCTTAGTTTTGTGGCCTAGTTCACTCGAATTTGAGTCCGCGGGTGTTTTCTCACCTGGTGCCCTAAAGCCGACCGGTTTGGGAACCACCGACTTTAAGTTCGCTACATGGGTGGATTAGAAAGCCAAAGAAAACTGAGAAATAATATATATGTATTAACACATCTAATAGTCAATTAGTTAGGTATGAGGGCCTCAAGAAGCCTTGATGCTTACACGAAAGAAAATTAGATGAGTTATACATATTAAAAAAAAGAGAAAAAAATTAAAGAGGCATGAGAGTCCAAGTCAAGGAATTCCTAGTAAAAATTCATAAGGATGCATATGATTTTTGGTAACGAAAAAGACTATACACAAAATTCAATTTTGATCCTTACTTAAAAATGAAAACAATTTACTTTATAAAGACTAAGTCTAAGAATGAATAAAAATGATAATCCTAAAATCTTATAGATTACTTAGTCTTTGCAAAAGTATTTCAAATATTTTCTTTTTATGGATTTTGTGGGTGTAATCCGCTGAAAACCCTCACGAGACAACACTCGTCCTCTAGGGTAACCTAGAGGTTTAACGGCTTGTTGTACATGCTAAGTGCAACCGTGATTCCTACGAAAGTGAGTTAGGTTAGATTAATTTTTCTTTTCTTTTTCTTTTTCTTTGATTTTTACTCGAGGACGAGCAAAAAGATAAGTGTGGGGGTGTGATTGGTAGTGAAAAGTGCATTTTATCATTATATTTACCATCACATTTTCATATTTATTCATATAATTCTGCACATTTACTAATATTTTATTATTTATTGTGTGCAGGCCTTGAGTAAATAAAAATAAAAGAATAAAGCCTTAAAAGAAGCCCAAAAGCCCATGTCCAAGCCCAAGTAAAAAATTGCAATTATCAAATGTCAAAGTTGCAATTACCAATTGCAAGAATTGCAAATATTAAAAGAAGAGTAAAGGGATGGACTTCTACTAAATCTTAAATGCTTGCAGGATGAGGATAAAAAGAGTGCAAGAGATGAAATTCGTTTAAAAGATATGGGAAGATTTGAGATCTAGGGTAACTTGCTTCCCAAGTTATCCCGAAATCTCAAGATGAAGAGTCAGGATACAATTTCCAGAAGGATAAACTCAGATGGACGGACCAGAGGATGCCACGCGAGAAAGCACGTGGCATTTGGCTAAAAAAGTGCCGCGTTTCCGCGGCAAATTTCCCGTTTCCGCGGCAATACTGAGGCAGTTGGCGATGCGTTTTCATTGAGGAGTTGTACTGGGACTCTACTTCCTATATCTCCTATAAATACCCCTGCAGAGAAACAGAGAAGGGGCGTCCAGAGGCAGAGCCGGAGGGCCAAATCTAGGGTTTAGGTTTTCTTCTTGTAGTTTAGATTTTCTTTCCTCCATTGTAATTTTTATTTTTTTTCCTTTTTGTAAAAACTGAGAGGAGATGATGTTCTCATGGAGGAAGGGATCTACTTGTACTGATGGTGACAGTCGGTGTAAGTTTTATTTTTCCACCATTGTTTAATAATCGAATCGAGGTTTATTTTTGTTCTTTTATTATTTTTGTTTTTTGTTCTTGTTTAATCTTGTGTATCTCAGTATTTGCTTTCTTCTATTTTCTCTCTAATGTCTTGCCCACCATGAGAACCAACTGCTTCGAGACTACCTAGCCGAAGAAGAGCCCTTGATGGCCTATGGCGATGAACAGGTCTTCATAGTTGTCTTTTATTTCATAGTGTAGATTAAGAAGGCGGACGATCCTATACGCCATGCTTGTACGCCTTCCAAGAAAAGGTAAATCTTCGCAACGGTTCAAAAGGTAAGCAGACTGAAGAGGTATGTGTTTCTTTCTTTCTTTCTTTAGTTTAGATTTCTATCTCTATCTCTCTCAAATTCTTTTCACCACACTTCCTTGTAAATACCATCATAACTAATAAAATAAATAAAAATTTTAGAGAATCTTACAAACGCTTCCATCGCTAGTCCCTTCCTGAGGATCACGACCGGCATAGCCTTGCTACAGCGGATTCGAATTGAGCACTTGCACACCTTTAATTCTCAGATCTAATATTTTATATTTTGTGTGCAGGAAAAAGTTCAATAAGTCATGGAACTCCAGGGGTGATGTCAGAGTGGCTCACTCAGTTAATGACGAGAACAAATGATAACAATTCCCACCGAGCATTGGAACAGTTTCAAAAGATGAAACCACCAGTATTTGAAGGGGAGGTGGATCTCTTACAAGCTGAACCATAGCTTCTCCAGACAGAAAAGATTCTGGATGTGATGAATTGTACCGATGAGCAGAGAGTATCTTTCTCTTCCTTTATGTTACAAAAGGAAGCAGAACACTGGTGAAGGGCGGTGAAAAGTAGTGTGAAAAGCACAAGAGAACCAATCACCTGGGAATTCTTAGTGAATAAATTCACTGAAAAATATATTCCAGAGACGGTCAGAGACAAGATGGCGTCAGAATTTCTGGAATTGCGTCAAAGTCAGATGAATGTGTCCCAATACGACCAGAGATTTACCCAATTATCTAGGTATGCTGATGCCTTGGTGAAGAGTGAGACAGAAAGGACGAAGAGGTTCGTGAAGGGCCTGAAATCAGAAATTCATGGCAGATTGATTCCTCTACAACTAAAGAATTATCTCCAAGCTGTGAAAAGAGCCTTGGAGGTAGAATAGATATGCAAGAAAGTCATGAAGATTGGGCAAAGGAATTTCCCAGCTCAAAGCGTCCCCGTATCAAGGACCATCTGTGTCGGTGGCACCGGGATCCACCAGTAGTAAAGGATTTGGGTTTATTGCCACTTTTCAAAGAAGTGGATGAGTCAGAGGTAGAGGAACATGGTTGAGGAACAGAGACACTTTTTTGAAACCACAGGCTACCTCTGCGTCCCACCCCAGAATCTCGGAGGCCCCTTAGTGTCAGAAGTGTAAGATAAACCATTTTGGAAACTGTATCCAAGAAAGGACTTGCTATAATTGTGGAGGAATGGGGCATTTAAAGAAAAATTGCCCGACGAAGCGCTGAAACCAAGGAAAGAGTAGGGGAAGTGGGAGGCTAGCTATGAGAATGAACCCTCCCAGGGGACCAACTAGTAATTTTATGCCGCCTAATAATGCTCTACGACCTGCTGCAACTCATTCATCTGTACAACAGCCACAGGCTCAAGGAAGAACTTTTACATTGACCCATCGAGAAGCAATGGCCTCGAATGCAGTAGTAGAAGGCATGATCTCCATATCAGGACATATTACTCATGCATTATTTGATCCTAGAGCTACTCATTCATTCATATCTAGTGCTTTTGCTTATAAATTAAATCAAGTATCAGAACCTCTAGGATTTCAGTTGGTTGTATCAACACCCATAGGGGTAAAGATAATAGCTAGCACTACATATGTGAACTGTGAAGTGATGACTGAAGATGGAAACATCTATTGATTTGATTAAGCTTGGCGAGATGGAGTTTGATGCAATATTAGGAATGGACTGGTTGTCCGCTTGTGATGCACATGTGGATTGTAATAGGAAGAGGATCATCTTTATGAAATCACCTAGAGGGGGGGTGAATAGGTGATATGCTAATCTAGTGAACTAAATGCGGAAGCTAAAAATTATTTTGCAACACACTTAATACAACCAACAAGTGTAGCCGAATTCCCCGTGAAGGGCTCTAGACTAACTCCTCTTGATTCCCCTAGATAAGGGTTGAGGTGCTATATGAAGCTCTTGTGGTTAAGAATAAGTGAGGCACACAAACACAAGCCAAGCATATAATGGATATATAACAATATGAATGATGCAAGGCACAACACAAGCAAATAGATATGAATGATATGAATGATGCAATGCACAAATGAATGAGAGAGAGTTTGAGAGACAATGGATCAAACGCAAACACAAAGATATGTTTCGAGGTTCGAGCCCCTAGCTCTACGTCCCCGCCTTCACCGAGAAGGATTTCTAATCCACTATACTCCCACCGAAGGAACCTCCACTGAGGGAACCTCCACCGAGGAGGATTTGTTACAACAATAAGAGTACCGAACTCCTCTCTCAAAAACCGCCTCACAACCGAGGGGTAGGCCCGTAGCCAAACAACCACAAACACTTCTACCGAAGAGGGTTACAACCAAACTCCAACTCCACCTCACCAAGGGGGAGTAAATAACAATCTCCACCTCTACCAAAGAGGGAGCAAATACCAACCCAATACAACAACCTCAACCTCTACCAAGGAGGGAGCAACCCAATCAAAGTAAGGGTTTTTACAACAAGTGGTTACAAAGACCACAAACTCTCTTTCTCTTTTCCACAAAACAAGATCCTAATAGAATAGGATAGAAGATATAGCTCAAGTGGATATCAAGGTGTTTTTGGAAAGCAAATCACAAAGAAAAACTACTTGGGAAAATCTCTTGTAGATGATAGAAATGAAAATCCAAAACAATATCCCAAAAACCTAGTTTTCTTTGATTTTCCAAAAACCTTGAAAAACAATAAAGATGAAATCTTTTAAGCTCTAAAACACTTTTTAAAACTTGTAAAAACACTTCAGAAAAGTAGGAATTTTTGCTCTTAAAAATCTTGGCCAAAATCCAAAGAAATGGGGTTTATATAGGCCAAACAGAAAACTAGCCGTTAGGCTGATCTGTCAGCCTGACAGGCTTGCGGTCGACCAACCCGGTCGACCGCCAACGGTCATAAATATGACCGTTGGGGAAACCCGGTCGACCGCCCAGATACAGAGAGCAAAGCTTTCTGGTCCGGTCGACCGACCGGTCGACCGGCCCATGTGTCTGCCAGACGTGCACAAGGCTGTGCACGTCGGTCGACCGCTGGGTCGACCAGCCCTTGGTTCGGTCGACCGTGCGGTCGACCAGCCTGACCTGTCAACCACTGTCCTGGGTTAGAAAATCATGTTAAAAATAATTTTAAAAATTCTTTTATCTCTTCTAAAAATCCCAAAAATAGTTTTAACATTTGCATTGATATATAAACATGTGATAAAAATTTCAACTCAAATATCAAGCAAGTTAGACTATTTTTGTGTCTAATCATTTTATCAAAAACCAAAACTGTATTTTATCAAACTTAGATTTTTCTCAATAGAAAAAACTCATGAATAGACATATCAAAATAAGTTTGTTTAAGATATGAAGCATGTATATATATTGAACACATCTAATATACATAAAAATAAAGTAAACTTGTTTTGATCATTCTATTCATGAAAATCAAATCCAAAACATAAAACTTGTGTGTGTTGTGCACTTGAGCATATCAACTATACTAAGCTTTACAAATGGATCTAAACACACTAAACTATGGATACCTAAGTCTTCTTGACGATCTTCCATCTTCAAGTCGACTCAGTCCAAACTCTGTGATCCAACGAGCATGGCTATGAGTGATCTTGACGCTCGGGCTCGGGAATCACCAAGTGAAGGCTTCCAAACTCCTCTTTTTGAAGAAATCACCAACTAATATCTTGTTACATGATCTGAAACTAAAATCATAAGATTATTAGTAAACATAACTACATGAGTTAATCATCATCAAAACTAGAGTGGAAGGCCTCTGGGCCAATAATCTCCCCCTTTTTGATGATGACAAAACTCATGGAGTTATATATGCATGGATTAAAGTTAAGCTTCAAAGAAGCTCCCCCTTAACTCATGCATAAAACAAATAAACATAAATATGCAATGAATGATAATGCAAAAATAATAAAAAGGCTCTAAATACCCAATGAAATGTTTAAAAACAAAACATGCTCTAGATACCAATTAAAATTAAACTAAATTAAACTTAATATATGCAAAATATAAATATGCATATATAGAACTCAAACAAACTCAAAATCTTTCTCCCCCTTTTTGTCAATCATCAATAAAGGGGTAAAAACAAACTAAATCAAACTTATTTTTCTCCCCCTTTTTGTCTAAAACAGGGAATCAATAAAGGGTTAACAATCAATTAGGATATCAATTGAAAATATGTCAAAGTAGCATTTTGATACCAATTGAAAGTGAAACATAGATCAATAAACAAATGGTACATGCTATATACATTTATGAAGAGGAAGACGCTAAGTTAACTTCCCTACATACATGCATTACATGAAGAAAGGATGACAAGCCCTAATTCACATAACACATAATATGCAATGCATAAGAGGAGATGTGAAGCTTCCCCTACACACGTGTACCACATAAAGAAGAGTTGTCAAGCTCCTCAATACAAGATACACTCAACATGAATCTATATGTAGAAGAGATGTTAAGCTCTCCTTGCATATAGGCAATACAAATTAAAACTTTTGAATATTTTCTTTAAACAAAATTTTGAGATATCAATTTAAATCATTCAAATAAACATCTTGAAATCAAAAGAGAGTATTTTTCTTTTTAAGCATATGATATCAATATGAAATTTTTATTTTCTATCATTAAGTAAGGGAGTGGAAATACAAATACCAATTGAAATATGAAAATCGAATTTTCTCCCCCTTTATGAAATACAAACTAAACACATGCATAAACTTGTTTAAGAATACCAATTGAAAACTAATCAATTGAAATATGATAGTCATTAGCAATTCAAGCTTAGCATAAACAAAATTTGTGCTTAAGATATAGGGATATAATAAGCACAAATAAAGCATATATGTATGAAAAATTAGATACCAATAGAAATTGATATCATTAGAATTGAAAGCATACATACATAAACACATATGAGTATACAAGAAGATCAAAATTGATACCAATTGAAAGAATTCAATGATACCAATTGAAACAACAATAATAGCAAGTGTATACCTCATATCACAAAACGAAGAATACGAACTAGTTAAAATAAAAAGTTTTGTTAACTAGTATGAAATCCTTCAAGTAAGGAATAAAAACAAATTATTTTTCATAAAACATGAAATTCACAAGATAGTCAACACTCTAAGCCAATGAAGCATAAAATATGACTCATGAAAATAAAACATGAGTAAACAATAAATGTGAGTGTATAAATACAATGTGAAGATCATAATCATGAAAAAAATATTCAATTAAGCTCAATTATTCCTTTAAATAAGAAAATTATCAAAACTTATTTTAATCTTCAAGGTATATGTATGTCTTATACAAACTAAAGTATACATACATATCCAAACACAACGAGTCCACAAAGATATATGCATGAAGGCACGTGGCTCAAAAGGATGTACATGTATATCTAATAGTTTGGATAAAATAGACATATATATGAAGTTTAAACATAAATACATGAAAACATGAATAACTAAATTTTCATTAAAACAAATTTCATTTCAAGGTATATGTATGATTTGTCAACACAAGAAGTATACATACATATCCCTAAACACAATTGAGTCTATATATAGATTTGCATAAAAGGCAAATGACTCAAGGGGTATACGTGTATATCTTAAAGTTTGGCAAAAATAGACATATACATGAAATCAAAATTCATAAACATAAAACAGATCCAAAATGGGGAATACAAGTTTAAAATGCAAGAATCATCAAAACTAGACTATACTAGCACATCTAATGGGTTCAAATAAGCATTCAAGCTCAAACATATATAGATTTATTTGTGGCCCACTATATGCACAAATATATATACCTAGTCTTAATGAAAACTAACATTTAAACAAATATTCAAATCATGAAGCATCAAAAATAAGATAAAATCATCATGACAAAACTAAACATGATTATTATGTAAATCTACATGTCATTAGAACTATAATGTACATGATTGCTAAACTAAGGTGAGAACACTACATATGGGTCCATATAAGTATGGGTGTCTCAAATACTATACATGTATGTCATAAGTCTAATTATCATGGCATTTTCATAATAGTCTATGTAGGCTGTCTAAAAATCGTTAAAAGACAAGCCATTAAAAAAGGCAGAGTTTCAGGTTCTAGACGCAGGACTAATGATGGCCATCCGCGTCTCAGCATCAAGGCGTGAGGGTCCAACCTGCGTCTCAGCATCAAGGCGTGAGAGTCCAAACCCGCGTCTCAACCTCAAGGCGCGTGGACTCAACACCCGCGTCTCAACATCAAGGCGCGAGGACTCGACACCCAGGGCTCGACATCAAGGCGCGAGGGCTCGACACCCGCGTCTCAACCTCAAGGCGCGAGGGCTCGACACCCGCGTCTCAACCTCAAGGCGCGTGGGCTCAACACCCGCGTCTCAACATCAAGGCGCGTGGGGTCAACACCCGCGTCTCAACCTCAGGGCGCGAGGGTCCAAGGCCCACGTCTCGGTTATAACCGCCCTGGTTATGGGGCCAGTCACCGACCACATAGCGGGAAAGTTAGCCCCTCATTGTGGAGCATTTTTAGGGGGCACGTTCACCCCTGAAACCTCTATAAATAGCCCCGCCGCTATGAGGAAGGGAGACGACGCAAGAAACAAGAGATAGACAACAGACTACACGCAGGCAGACAGAGAGAGAGCTCAACTCTTCAGCAAGCTTGCTGCGTACAAGTTGCTCTTTGCCTACCTTCTCTTTGAGAGTTTTGGTAGACAGAGCTGTGCTACTCCTTCTACCAGCCGAAGAGAAGATCCCCGAAGGTCTAGACGATCACCCGGTCAACGGAGAACAAGATTTACTCTCCATCGCCACTTGAAGAACCCAGCCTTAAACAAAGGGAGGATTCAAGACTCAACATCCTCCCTCTCTTGTAACCGGAATACTAGTCCGTTGTAATTTTTCAATTTGATTCAAGGAAATCTTACTTCGAGCTCGTACCTTCTCCGTGTGCGTACAGTCTAAAAACAATAAATCATGCTATAAACACTAATTATGAAAGCATGTAAATAATAATTGGGAGTAAGAGATTTATACCAAAACCGATGAGGGCATCTCTCTAGTCTCCAAATCAAGGTGGTCCTCCCACCAAACATCCCTTGAAAGTGATGCATCCAAAATGTTTCCTTTAAGTACGGAACGGATCCACTCCAAGGTACCGCTACTCTCACGTCATGCGAGAGCCCACACCTACATCAAATATAATAGGGGTGGTCTTTGGTACCCATATCCTTTTGGGTCCATGGGGGTTAGTACCTTCCCTAACCCAAACAAACTTATTTGCTAAATTTTCATCATGTATTCTATCAAAGCAAAATTTAGCAAGGTGGCCCTTACGTTCACAATGTGTACAAGTGTACACATGAGCATACAAGTGATGATGGTGTCCGTGAGGAGCATGTGTATGCCGTGGAGGGTGTGCATGCATAATAGATGGAACTTGTTTCTTTCGAAACAAAGTTTCCAAACGTGTATGGCCCACTACACATTGGCTCAAAGTGGAGCCCAAACAATCAACACTCTTCTTAAGTAAGGATATATCATGTTCAATTAAAGAAGAAGTGTGGCATGCAATAGGTGTTCTAGGTGAAGCATGGCAAACATGAGAAACAATATCATTTTTCAAAGATTTATTTTTATTTAAACAAATTTCTAACTCTTTTGAAATAAAATCAATTTCTCTTTTTAAAGAATCATTTTCTTTTAAACAAATTCAACTTTTGAAGACAAAACATCATTATTTTTCAAGACATTATCACAATCATTTTTATTTTTCAAAAATTCATTATCCTTTAGAGTAAGGTCTAGTTGAGATCTCAATGAATCCCTTTCATTATAGACCTCAACCTTCTCTTGCAAAACATTGTTAAGTCTAGAATGCAAACTTTTATTTTCATTAACAATTCTTAGACTTTTCTTTTTCAAAACATTATATTTTTCTATTAATTTTTCACAAACAATAGATAGTTCTTCATTTAAAGCATGGGGATCAATATTCTCATCATATGAAGAACTAGCACAATCATCACTATCTAGTTGAGTTTCCGATTGTACCTCAAGGGAGTCATTCCCTTGGATCATGAAGCATTGTGACTCGAATTCTCCACTAGATTCCTCCGGTTGGATAGGCAATTGAAGCTTGGAGGTGGTTGTGCTTGTCAACTTGTTCCACACTGCAAATGCGGAATCAAAGTTAGAAACATGCATAAGATATTCTTTTGAAAGCGTGCTTCTAATGGCCTCAAGGGCTTATGCATTGGCCCCTATATGCTTGCTATCACTAAGGAAGGATTCCTTGGTAATGGCAAGGTGAACCTTATATCCTAGGGTTTGTAGGTAAATAGACATCCTAGTCTTCCAAACAACAATGTTGGAAGGGTCAAACATAGGTGGGGTCATAAAGTCTATGGATGTAAACTATATGTGTGCAAACAAGCAAATGCAAATGATAGATTAGCTAAACAAAGGATCTCACTCCTAGGATGTTAAGCCTAAGTATCAGGAGCGTAGGCTCTGATACCAATTGAAATCACCTAGAGGGGGGGGGGTGAATAGGTGATATGTTAATCTAGTGAACTAAATGCGGAAGCTAAAAACTATTTTGCAACACACTTAATACAACCAACAAGTGTAGCCGAATTTCCCGTGAAGGGCTTTAGACTAACTCCTCTTGATTCCCCTAGATAAAGGTTGAGGTGCTATATGAAGCTCTTGTGGTTAAGTATAAGTGAGGCACACAAACACAAGCCAAGCATATAATGGATATATAACAATATGAATGATGCAAGGCACAACACAAGCAAATAGATATGAATGATATGAATGATGCAATGCACAAATGAATGAGAGAGAGTTAGAGAGATAATGGATCAAACGCAAACACAAAGATATGTTTCGAGGTTCGAGCCCCTAGCTCTACGTCCCCGCCTTCACCAAGAAGGATTTCTAATCCACTATACTCCCACCGAGGGAACCTCACCTAGAGTGGGGGGTGAATAGGTGATATGCTAATCTAGTGAACTAAATGCGGAAGCTAAAAATTATTTTGCAACACACTTAATACAACCAACAAGTGTATCCGAATTCCCCGTGAAGGGCTCTGGACTAACTCCTCTTGATTCCCCTAGATAAGGGTTGAGGTGCTATATGAAGCTCTTGTAGTTAAGTATAAGTGAGGCACACACAAACAAGCCAAACATATAAAGATGAACAATATGAATCAAATGCAAGGACAACACAAGCATACAAGATATGAATGAATGAATGATGCACAACACAAATAAAGAGAGAGTTAGGAGACAATGGATCAAACACAAACACAATGATATGTTTCGAGGTTCGAGCCCCTAGCTCTACGTCCCCGCCTTCACCGAGAAGGATTTCTAATCCACTATCTTGTCCACCGAGGACTCCCACCGAGGGAACCTCCACCAAGAAGGATTTGTTACAACAATAGGAGTACCGAACTCCTCTCTCAAACACCGCCTCACAACCGAGGGGTAGGCCCGTAGCCAAACAACCACAAATCACCTCTATCGAAGAGGGATACAAACCAAACTCCACCTCTCACTAGAGGGAGCAAACCAACAATCTCAACCTCTACCAAAGAGGGAGCAAACCAATCACCCGATCAACCTCTACCAAAGAGGGATTCAACAAAAGCAAGGGTGTTTACAACAAGTGGTTACAAAGACCACAAACTCTCTTTCTCTTTTCCACAAAACAAGATCCTAATAGAATAGGATAGAAGATATAGCTCAAGTGGATATCAAGGTGTTTTTGGAAAGCAAATCACAAAGAAAAACTACTTGGGAAATCTCTTGTAGATGATAGAAATGAAAATCCAAAACAATATCCCAAAAACCTAGTTTTCTTTGATTTTCTAAAAACCTTGAAAAACAATAAAGATGAAATCTTTTAAGCTCTAAAACACTTTTTAAAACTTGTAAAAACACTTCAGAAAAGTAGAAATTTTTGCTCTTAAAAATCTTGGCCAAAATCCCAAAGAAATGGGGTTTATATAGGCCAAACAGAAAACTAGCCGTTAGGCTGATCTGTCAGCCTGACAGGCTTGCGGTCGACCGGCCCGGTCGACCGCCAACGGTCATAAATATGACCGTTGGGGAAACCCGGTCGACCGCCCAGATACAGAGAGCAAAGCTCTCTGGTCCGGTCGACCGACCGGTCGACCGGCCCATGTGTCTACCAGACGTGCACAAGGCTGTGCACGTCGGTCGACCGCTGGGTCGACCGGCCCTTGGTTCGGTCGACCGGCCTGGCCTGTCAGCCACTGTCCTGGGTCAGAAAATCATGTTAAAAATAATTTTAAAAATTCTTTTATCTCTTCTAAAAATCCCCAAAAATAGTTTTAACATTTTGCATTGATATATAAACATGTGATAAAAATTTCAACTCAAATATCAAGCAAGTTAGACTATTTTTGTGTCTAATCATTTTATCAAAAACCAAAACTGTATTTTATCAAACTTAGATTTTTCTCAATAGGAAAAACTCATGAATAGACATATCAAAATAAGTTTGTTTAAGATATGAAGCATGTATGTATATTGAACACATCTAATATACATAAAACTAAAGTAAACTTGTTTTGATCATTCTATTCATGAAAACCAAATTCAAAACATAAAACTTGTGTGTGTTGTGCACTTGAGCATATCAACTATACTAAGCTTTACAAATGGATCTAAACACACTAAACTATGGATACCTAAGTCTTCTTGACGATCTTCCATCTTCAAGTCGACTCGGTCCAAACTTCGTGATCCAACGAGCATGGCTATGAGTGATCTTGACGCTCGGGCTCGGGAATCACCAAGTGAAGGTTTCCAAACTCCTCATTTTGAAGCAATCACCAACTAATATCTTGTTACATGATCTGAAACTAAAATCACAAGATTATTAGTAAACATAACTACATGAGTTAATCATCATCAAAACAAGAGTGGACTAGAGTGGAAGGCCTCTGGGCCAACACTTTAAAATGGAAGGAGTTCCGGAGTTTATTTTTGAAGGGGTAAAAGTTAGTCATGATATACCCTATATATCGGCCATTAAAGCCACCAAATTAATGAGGCAGGGATGTCAAGGATTTCTGGCTTCAGTTTTGAATACCACTAAAACTGATATCAAAATTGAGACTATTCCAGTTGTGAATGAGTTTCCTGATGTATTTCGGGAAGGTTTACCAGGACTGCCCCCAGATCGAGATGTAGAATTTGCAATTGATGTGATGCCCAGTACTGCCCCAAATATATAAAGGTATATATACAAGAGATATTTTGTTGTACTCATGAATTAAGAGGGATGGGAGGTAAGGAAAGGATGGGAGGTAAGGGGGATTACTTAAAATGTGGATCTCATGCCAAGTGACATGAGAGGGGAGAGAAATGAATACAAAGAAAAATTTTTGTAGGAGGATCTCATTTTTTTCATGGTTGCATTTTTTTCCTTCAACTTCAACCTCCCCAAGTCTTTTCCTCTCTCCCTCTCCCTATGGTTGCCGGCCCCCTCCCCTTCTCTCTCTCTCTGTCCCTCTCTGTCTCTCTCTCAACACACACACACATACTCTCTCTCATAATTTCCGCCTAAAACCATAAACTTTTCCTTAAACCCTAGATTTAGCAACTATAGAACTCCATGGTGTGTTGAGGAGGAAGATCATGGAAAGAGTTGTGGGGATTAGTGAATCAAGCACATTCTACCAGTTTTACAAGATAATTTGCAAATGATTAAGGAAAGCATTGTGTAGATCTCATTAATTATGGGCTATTAGTGATTTTGATTTCTACTCATGTGTAGGTGTAAGGAATCAGAAAGTGTACAGGTATTCAAAGAAATTTTCTTCAAGGGTGAGTAAAGTTTTAACCTAACTCAAGATAGAAGTGAAATATTCAAGTTGTGAAATTAGAAAATTTTATGGATAATACTCTAATGTTAGTAAGAGTTAAGGTTACATGTATGAGTAATTGTAATTACTGCATGAAAGCTACCATGATCATACTATTGAGTATTAGATGTATGCCATATATGGGTATGTATACCTATCATATAAACATGTATGTATAATTGTGATTACTACATGAAGGCTACTATAATCATACTATTGAGTATTGGATGTAGGTCACATGGGTAATGTGAAGCTTTTTTAAGTTATCATAGATAATCAATGGATAAAACTTTTGTAATTAAAGTATGCTGGTCACATGTAGGTTATTATGACCATACCCTTGAGTGTAGAAGACATGTTATGTTATGTGTAATGTGTATTTAACATGTTAATGTGTATGTCCATGAGATGGGTAATAACTTGGATAATTCTTATGATTAAAGTATGAATTCTTCATGTAGATAAATATGGTCATATCTTTCAATTATATTCTTGCATGAGCAATTAAGAAACATTTTTATGCGAGAAATTGATGATGGTTAAATGTGGACTTTATGCGGAGGAAGGGGTCGATGGGAATTCCGGCGGTGTACGAAGACGGGGTAAAATAATATTTTATATGCGAAGGAAGGGGCCGATGGGAGTTTCAACGGTGTACGAAGACGGGGTAAAAAAGTTATAAGGTGAACTTGAATGGAAATATTGATATACTATTGCTTGTTGATTTTGTTTAATAAAAGTCATTAAAATCTTGATTTTTCTTACTGATATAATGGAAATTATTGTAGTAGAAATTGTCATATGCATACACAGGCACACGGTAGTTACTATGTTACAACTTTATTCATTGAGTCGTTTAGCTCATTACATTTCTTAACAATCTTTCAGATTTAAACAAAGATAAGAGGCCCGCATGAAGCCAGGATTTACTCTGATATAAAAGAAGATTACTTGTAGAGGACTGGATCAAGTTCTTTCGAAAATGACTCTTTCTACATGTTTAGATATATGTATAAAATTTGGAATTCTAGTTGTATATGTATATATTGCTTACTAGCGCATGTTAGAGTTTGAGTATGGACGTGATATGTAATTAAGGTTGTGTCGTGTAATACTTATTCTAGAATTCATTCTATGATATATATATTATATAATATATATATATATATATATATATATATATATATATATATATATATATATATATATATATATATATATATTGAAATCACCTAGAGGGGGGTGAACAGGTGACTAGCTGATCTAATGGTGAATTAATGCGGAATTAAAACTATTTATGCAAACTAAAAATTCTTAAGCTAAACACGCCAAGTATAACACAAGAGTGTAGCCGGATTCCCCATGAAGGGCTCTGGACTATCTCCTCAAGATTCCTCTAGATAAGAGTTGAGGTGCCGCTTTGTCTCTCTTGGTTGAATACTAGTGTGAGCAAACAATTCCCAAGCATATAACAATTAGGCACAAGATATATCAAGCATATAAAGATAAAGGCAATATAAGCATGAAAGATATAAAGACAAGTGAGAGATAGAGAGAGCAATCACAAACACGGGAGATTTATTTCGAGGTTCGAGCACTCTTGCTCTACGTCCGCGCCTTCAACACTATGAAGGATTTTCACTAAAAAAAATCCTACCGGATCACTCGGTGCCGCAACACCTACAAGCGAGTTCACACTAGAACTCTTTTGGACTCTCTAGTCCCTATCTTGTTCCCTCAAAAACAAACACACACAAGCTTGCTGAGGCCGCATCTCTACACCGAGTTACACTATAACCTGAGATAATGCGAACCCGCAAGTCCGCCCCCTCAAATCAAGAATGAAGACTTTGGTGATCACAATACTTTGATCACCTAAAAACAATCTCACAATAACTCTCCTATAGGAATGATATAGCAATGGAAAGCTCAAGTGTATGTGAGAAAAATAAGGATTGATTTGATGATGAAAAACGCGAGAAATCTCTTTTCAAAACACTCTTGATATGGCAATTTTGGCTCTTAAACAAGTGGAGATAAACACTAAAAGATGTATCAAAAACTAGCTTGAAAACCCACTTAAAATATTGTCTAAAACAGTCTAAGGGAGCCCCATTTTATAGGCTCCAAAAATCTGTCCGTTGGAAGCCAACTCAGCAGCTCTGGCTGCTGACGGTCGAATGCCCGGTCGACCGCCAACGGTCGGATTTCTGACCGTTGGGAAGGTCGGTCGACCGGCCGGGCGACCGCCAACTAGGCAATGGCCTAGCAGTCGACCGCCTGGTGGACCGGGCCACTTTCAGAGAGCAGACACTCTCTGGCGGTCGACCGGCCCAACCTGTGCACGTTTTGTCCACGTCGGTCGACCGTCCGGTCGACCGACCTCAGTCACGATCGACCGACTGAAGGCCAGAAAAACAGTTTTAGGGATTTAAAAATTTGGCTTTTTACCTTTAATAAAATCCCATAAATTCTCTAAAAATCTACAAAAATAAGTTCAGTATTATACTTTGATATACAAACATATTTGAGTAAAAATCAAAATATGTTACAAATATTTTGAACTATTTTTGTGACTTAGAAATTTTGGCTTAAAACAAAATCTATATTTTTTCAAATTGATTTTTCTAAAACTTCTCTAAATATAAAAACAAGATATTTTAAACACTTTTGAAGCTTTGTGTGTATGGATATGATCCACTACATATATATGATGAAATATCTATGTTTTTGAAAATAAGCACTAAAATGATTTTGGTTAAAACATATGTATATATAAAACTCCAAAAATCAAAACGGTATTTTTCAAAACGAAAACTCTTTTATGAAAACACATATAAATTTTGTGTGTGAGTGTAAATGTACTTGAGCAATCCACCAACTAATCTATCTTTTACATTTTATCTTAAAAAAAATCTTACTAAAAACAAACCTAGACACAAATCTTCTCTTGAAGGTCTTCAGTTAAAAATCTTCTTCTCCTTCTTGACTTGGTCCAAACCTTAATCCAAAGAGCTAGACTCCTCTTGAGTACTTGATGTGGTCTTGATACACAAGCTCTTGAATCAACACGTGTTAGCTCCAAAACTTAACTTAAATCCTTTGTTGAAGCTAAACACCTACTAAGATCTTAATCATAAATCTGAAACTAATTAAATACAAGATCATTAGTACTATAACTACATGAGTTAATCATTATCAAAACTAGAGTGAAGGGCCTTTGGGCCAACAATCTCCCCCTTTTTGATGATGACAAAACTCATGGAGTTATATATGCATGGATTAAAGTTAAGCTGTTGGCCCAAAGGCCCATCACTCTAGTTTTGATGATGATTAACTCATGTAGTTATAGTACTAATGATCTTGTGTTTTATTAGTCTCAGATTTGTGATAAAGATCTTAGTTGGTGTTTAGCTTCAACAAAGGATTAAAGTCAAGTTTTGGAGTTAGCACGTGTTGATTCAAGAGCTTGTGCATCAAGACCTCATCAAGTACTCAAGAAGAGTCTAGCTCATTGGATCATAGTTTGGACCAAGTCAAGAAGATGAGAAGACTTCAAGTGAAGACCTTCAAGAGAAGACTTGTGTCTAAGTTTGTTTTTGTTAATATTTTGTTTTTAGATAAAATGTAAAGGATAGAATAGTTGGTGGATTACTCAAGTATCATATACACTCACACACAAGATTTATATGAGCTTTCATAAAAGGATTTTCATTTGGGAAAAATACCGGGTTGGTTTTTGAACTTCATATTTACATATGTTTTAACCAAAACCATTTTAGAGCTAAATGTCAAAAACATAGATATTTCATCATATATATGTAGTGGATCATATCCATACACTCTATGCTGTAAAAGTGTTTAAAATATCTTGTTTTTGTATTTGAAGAAGTTTGAAAAAATACAGATTTTGTTTTAAACCAAAATTTCTAAGTTACAAAAATAGTTCAAAATGTTTGTAACATGTTTTGATTTTTACTCAAACATGTTTGTATATCAAAGTATTTTACTGAACTTATTTTCGTAGATTTTAGAGATTTTATGGGATTTTATTGAAGGAAAATTGACAAGTTTTAATCCCTAAAAGATTGTTTTTGGCTTCTGCCGGTCAACTGCACGTTCAATCGAGCCAGGAGTCGGTCGACCAGACAGTCGACCGACGTGCTCAAAACGTGCACGCCTTGTTTGGCTGGAGGGCCGGTCGACCGACCCGGTCAACCGCCAGAGAGCTCTGCTCTCTGGAAATGGCCCTGGTAGACCGGGCGGTCGACCGACAGAGAGTGTCTGCTCTCTATATCCAGGCCATGGTCGACTGCTGGCTCAACGGTCAGAAATATGACCGTTGGCCGGTCGACCGAGCGATCGACTGACAGTAGCGCAGACTGCTGATTTGGACCCCAACAGCAAGTTTTTCTTAGCCTATAAATTGGAGCTTCCTTGGGCTGTTTTACACAAGATTTGAAGTGGGTTTTTGAGCTAGTTTTTCCTACTCTATTAAGTGTTTATCTCCACTTGTTTTAGAGCCAAATACTTCCATTCAAAAGGAGAGTTTATCAAGAGTTTTAAAAAGTGATTTCTTGTGTTTTCCACCACAAATTCAAGTGATTTCTTGTGTTTCCACCACAAATTCAATCCTTATTTTTCTCACACATACTTGAGCTTTCCATTAATATATCCATCCAATAGGAGAGTTGTTGTGAGAGTGATTTTAGGTGATCAAAGTGTTGTGATCACTAAAGTTCTCATTCTTATTTTGAGGAGGCGGACTTGCGGGTTCGCAGTGCTTCGAGTTCTAGTGAGAGCTCGTTGTAGAGGTGCGGCCTCGGCAAGCTAGTGTGCTTGCGGTGTGTAGTTCTTGCGGGAATGAGTGAAGGGACTAGAGCGTCCAAAGGAGTTCTAGTGTGAACTCACTTGTAAGTGTTACGGCACCGAGTGATCCGGTGGGATCGATTTATAGTGAAAATCCTTCATAGTGTTGAAGGCGGGGACGTAGAGCAAGTGTGCTCGAACCTCGAAACAATTCTCCCGTGTTTGAGATTGCTCTCTCTCTATCTCTCACTTGTCTTATATCTTGCATGTTCTTATTGTTCACATTCATTACTTGCTTGATATACTTGTGTTTAAATTGTTATATGCTGGGGTTTGTTTGCTCACACTTGTATTCAACCAAGAAAGTCAAAGCGGCACCTCAACTCTTATCTAGAGGAATCTTGAGGAGATAGTCCAGAGCCCTTCACGGGGAATTTGGCTACACTTTTAGGTTATACTTGGTGTGTTGTGCATAAGAATTTTTAGTTTACATAAATAGTTTTAATTCCGCATAATTCACCATTAGATTAGCTAGTCACCTATTCACCCCCCTCTAGGTGATTTCAATTTGTATCAGAGCAAGTGCTCTTGATTTGGGTCTAACCACCTTGAGTTAAAGATCCTCATTTATAGCTAATCACAGTATTTGTACACACATATGGATTTCATGTCACCTCCCACATTTGACATTCTTAACATCCTAACTTGAAAAGTTAAGATGTCTATGTACCTCAAAACCCTAGGCATTCATGTTTATTTTGCCACTATTAAAGATTCATATTGTTCAAATGGCAAATATCTTGAGGCTAATGCAAAAGCGATACATGCTTTAAAGTCAACCCTAAGTGATGATTATCTATGTAGGGTTTCTAATATTGATTCGGCTTTTGTAGTATGGAACACTATTGTCTCCCTTGACGAACAAGAACAATACTATACGGGGAGTGACTCGAATGTTAGAAGTGAGGCTTCCAACTTGTGCTACATGGTCTAAGGGGATAACCCCCTTGATGTTAATACCGAATCCGAACTAGAAGAGGATGTTGATATGCCATATGATGAACTTGCATCTTTTTGTCAACAACTCCTTAAAAAGTATGACATGCTTAAAAAGGAAAATAAGAAAATGAAAAATAAATTTGATTCCTTGTTAAAAGAAAAAGATTCTTTTCAAACTAAATTAGAATGCATTTCAAAAGAAAACGAATTTTGAAAAATGAGAATACTTCCTTATCTTCAAAATTGAATGATCTTTGTAAAGGAAATACCTCTTTGAAAAATAAGATTATTTTGGTGGAAAAGGAAAAAGAAGTTGCTTTGAATGAAAATAACTCTTTGAAAAGGAAAGTTATTTCAAAAGAAAAAGAAAATGTTTCTAAAAAGAAAAAGAATGTTGATTCTCATTCTCATCATGCTTTTCATGCAACCATTGATAAAAATAAGATTAATTTTTGAAAAATAGAATAGATGTTTGAGCTCAACTTTGAGCAAATATGCATTTAACCATTCTAGATTAGAAACCTTGTTTCAAAGGAAACAAACTCCACATGTTCATGCACATCACCCACAACATGCATATGCACACTTTGCACGTTATGATCACACTCATACACATATGCATGATAGAGTGTACAAGTGTATACATTGCGGCCACAAAGGCCATTCAGCAAGATTTTGTTATGATTGAATAAATTCTTTAAATTTTGCTAATAAGAATGTTTGGGTTCCGAATAAGACTAACCCTCGTGGACCCCAAAGAAAATGGGTACCAAAATCTCCACCTTTTGTATTTGATGTAGGTGTGGGCTCTCACATGACATGAGAGAGTTGGTGCCTTGGTGGTGGATGCATGGACTTGATGGACATACATTTGATGCACCACTATCAAGGAGGTTTTGGTGGGACGACCACCACATTTTGGAGACTTAGAGTATAGTTTTTACGTTTTGGTAACTATATCTAAACTCCTTTTTATTTACATGCTTTGATATATACATATGTGATTTTAGTATGTTTTGTTTTTATGATCATGTATTGTGCTTCATGTGGTAGATACTTGTTTAGATGTAGTTTTTATCAAAACTTATGTATATACGTGTATAAGTAGTGAGCAACATTTGATTCATATACGTTTGCACTTCATTGTTCATTTGTACTCACTACATGCACATGTATAGCCTAGTTTTGATGATTCACTCATTTACACTTGTTTTGATTATTTTCATGTTTTTGCTTCATGTATATGTAATCTTTTGTTCAAAACTAATAAATATACATGTATGCCCTTGAGTCACTTGCTTTCATGCAAATTACATTACGAACTCATTTTAGTTTGAGATATGTATGTATACTGTTAGTTTTGATAAATCATACATATACCTTGAAGTTTGTTTTAAAAATAAAAAAATTTAATTTTCATGATTTTCATATGTTTGATGTGTTGAGCTTTATTGATTACTTTCATAAAAATGCTACTCACATGATTATGACGCACTCACATTTCATTTGTTTACTCATGACAATATTTTCATGAGATATTTTGAGCCTTATAGATTTCGAGTGTAAATTCTTATGTTTTTAGCATGCTTCGTGGATACATATGATTTGATTTCATGTTTTTGAAAGATCTTTAACTAGTTTTTCAAAAATTATTTTAACTAGTTATTTATTCTTCATTTGGTAGTATTTTCAACACAACTATTTTTAAATCCTATTTTTTTGAAAACCCCTAACAACCCCTAAGGGCGGATGGATGGGCGACCATGCCTTGTATGCTCAAATTAAATATCTTTTATCATGTGCATGAAAAGGGTGGATCTTTACAAATTATACACTTGCTTTTCATCATATTTTCAATTGGTATTACAATTGATATTTTTGTGTATACTCATATTTTGTTTTCTATATATGTATGCTTTAAATTTCAAATAATATCAATTTCTATTGGTATTCTCATTTTCATACATATATATATGATGTGTTTGTGCTTAATTTAAGATTTATTTACATGTTTAAAGCACAAATTATGTTTATGCTAAGCTTGATTTAAATCTATCTCAATTGGCACTTTAATAAGCTTATGCATTTTTTTATTTGGTGTTTTTATTGATATCAAAATTTATAATATACTTCAATTGCTATTAATATGTTTCAATTTTCAATTGGGTTTAAATTTTATTTGGTATCAATATGTTTTACCTATTTGGTATCAAAAATTTACCATATATTTCAATTGGTATATATGTTTCAAAATATTTTCTTTCATTGATATAAAAATGTACAAGTGTTTCAATTTCAATTGGTATTACATATTTCCTACTTCATATGGTATCAAAATCTTGTGATATTTCAAATTGATTTGATGATTTAAGAAAAATTCAAAATTTGTATTTTTTATTTACAATTGGTAAAATGTTGTTCAAATGATATCTCAAAATTTGATTTAAGAGATTTCAAAATTTGTTTAAGTAATTATCAAAATTTGTGTTAAAAATGTTTTGATATGCATTGTCTATACGCAAGGGGAGCTTAACGTCTCTTCTACATATAGATTCATGTTGAGTGTATCTTATATTAAAAAGGTTGACATCTCTTCTTTATGTGATATACATGTGTAAGGGAAGCTTCACATCTCTACTTATACATTGCATATTATGCATTATGTGAGTTAGGGCTTGTCATCTATTATTCATGTAATGCATGTATACAGGGAAGTTAACTTAGCGTCTTCCTCTTCATGAATGTATATCGCATATATATCTTTATTGTTGATTTGATTTTTACCCCTTTGTTGTTGATTGACAAAAAGGGGGAGAAAGATTTGAGTTTATATATGCATATTTGTGTTTTTGCATATATTGAGTTTATGCATCTTATGTTTTTATAAAATGGGAAGAATGATTTTGAAAGTTTAAAGAAAAATGGGGGAAGGTTTTTAGAAAAAAGAACTTTTGATGTTTTTCTCACCTTGTTGATGCATATATATTTGTTTAGTTTCACATGCTTCATTGCAATATCTATGTGTTTGTTGTTATGCAAGAGTTATGGGGGAGCTTCTATGAAGCTTAATTTTAATCCATGCGTATATAACTCTATGAGTTTTGTCATCATCAAAAAGGGGGAGATTGTTGGCCCAAAGGCCCATCACTCTAGTTTTGATGATGATTAACTCATGTAGTTATAATACTAATGATCTTGTATTTAATTAGTCTCAGATTTGTGATAAAGATCTTAGTTGGTGTTTAGCTTCAATAAAGGATTTAAAGTCAAGTTTTGGAGTTAGCACGTGATGATTCAAGAGCTTGTGCATCAAGACCACATCAAGTACTCAAGAGGAGTCTAGCTCATTAGATCATGGTTTGGACCAAGCCAAGAAGATGAGAAGACTTCAAGTGAAGACCTTCAAGAGAAGACTTGTGTCTAGGTTTATTTTTGTTAAGATTTTATTTTTAGATAAAATGTAAAGGATAGAATAGTTGGTGGATTGCTCAAGTATCATATACACTCACACACAAGATTTATATGAGCTTTCATAAAAGGATTTTCATTTAGGAAAAATACCGGGTTGGTTTTTGAACTTCATATTTACATATGTTTTAACGAAAACCATTTTAGAGCTTAATGTCAAAACATAGATATTTCATCATATATGTGTAGTGGATCATATCCATACACTCTATGCTTTAAAAGTGTTTAAAATATCTTATTTTTGTATTTGAAGAAGTTTTAGAAAAATCTATTTGGAAAAATACAGATTTTGTTTTAAACCAAAATTTCTAAGTTATAAAAATAGTTCAAAATGTTTGTAACATGGTTTGATTTTTACTCAAACATGTTTGTATATCAAGTATTTTACTGAACTTATTTTCGTAGATTTTTAAAGATTTTATGGGATTTTATTGAGGAAAAAAGACAAGTTTTTAATCCCTAAAAGATTATTTTTGACTTCTGCCAGTCAACTGCATGGTCGACCGAGCCAGGAGTCGGTCGATCGGGCGGTCGACCGACGTGCACAAAACGTGCACGCCTTGTTTGGCTGGAGGGCTGGTCAACCGCCAGAGAGCTCTGCTCTCTGGAAATGGCCCCGGTCGACCGGCGGTCGACCGGCAGAGAGTGTCTGCTCTTTGTATCCAGGTCACGGTCGACTGGCCGGTCGACCGCTGGCTCAACGGTCAGAAATCTGACCGTTTCCCGGTCGACCGGGCGGTCGACCGACAGCAGTGCAGGCTGCTGATTTGGACCCCAACGGCTAGTTTTTCTTAGCCTATAAATTGGGGCTTCCTTGGGCTGTTTTACACAAGATTTGAAGTGGGTTTTTGAGCTAGTTTTTCTTACTCTATTAAGTGTTTATCTCCACTTGTTTTAGAGCCAAATACTTCCATTCAAAAGGAGAGTTTATCAAGAGTTTTCAAAAGTGATTTCTTGTGTTTTTCACTACAAATTCAATCTTATTTTTCTCACACATACTTGAGCTTTTCATTGATATATCCATCCTATAGGAGACTTTTTGTGAGAGTGATTTTAGGTGATCAAAGTGTTGTGATCACCAAAGTTCTCATTCTTGCTTTGAGGAGGCGGACTTGCGAGTTCGCGATGTTTTGAGTTCTAGTAAGAAATCATTGTAGAGGTACGGCCTCGGCAAGCTAGTGTGCTTGCGGCGTGTAGTTCTTGCGGGAACGAGTGAATGGACTAAAGAGTCCAAAGGAGTTCTAGTGTGAACTCACTTGTAGGTGTTGCGGCACCGAGTGATTCGGTGGGATCGGTTTGTAGTGGAAATCCTTTATAGTGTTGAAGGCGGGGACGTAGAGCAAGTGTGCTCGAGCCTCGAAACAATTCTCATGTGTTTGTGATTGCTCTCTCTATCTCTCACTTGTCTTATATCTTACATGTTCTTATTGTTCAGATTCATTACTTGCTTGATATACTTGTGTTTAAATTGATATATGGTTGGGGTTTGTTTGCTCACACTTGTATTCAACCAAGAGAGCCAAAGCGGCACCTCAACTCTTATCTAGAGAAATCTTGAGGAGATAGTCCAGAGCCCTTCACGGGAAATTCGGCTACACTCTTAGATTATACTTGGTGTATTATGCATAAGAATTTTTAATTTGCATAAATAGTTTTAATTCCGCATTAATTCACTATTAGATTAGCTAGTTACCTATTCACCCCCATCTAGGTGATTTCATAAGCTTCATAGAAGCTCCCCCTTAACTCATGCATAACAATAAACAATAAGATATTCAATGAAGTACATGAAACTAAACAAATATATATGCATCAACAAGGTGAGAGAAACATACAAACATCCAAATTTCTTTTTCAAAAAACTTTCTCCCTCTTTTGTTTAAACTTTCAAAAACATTCTCCCCATTTTATAAAACATAAGATGCATAAACTCAACATATGCAAAAACTCAAATATGCATATGTAAACTCAAAATCTTTCTTCCCCTTTTTGTCAATCATCAACAAAGGGGTAAAATAAAACAAATCAAGAATAAAGATATATATGCGATATACATTCATGAAGAGGAAGACGCTAAGTTAGCTTTCCTGCATACATGCATTACATGAAGAAGGGATGACAAGCCCTAACTCACATAACGCATAATATACAATGCATAAGTGGAGATGTTAAGCTCCCCTACACACGTGTATCAGATAAAGAAGAGATGTGAAGCTCCTCAATACAAGATACACTCAACATGAATCTATATATAGAAGAGATGTTAAGCTCCCCTTGCATATTGACAATACATATCAAAACATTTTTAACACAAAAATTGATAATACTTAAACAAATTTTGATACCATTTGAAATTGAAAATTTGATACCAAATGAAATTGAAACATTTATAACTTTTGATACCAATGAAAGAAAATATTTTATATTTTAATACCAATTGAAATATATGGTAAATTTTGATACCAAATAAAAGGTAAAACATTTTTGATACCAATTGAAACGGAAACCCAATTGAAATTGAAGCATATTGATATCAATTGAAGTATATTGTAAATTTTGATATCAAATAAATGGTACAATATGAAGCATATTTTGATACCAATTTAACTATCAATTGAAAATAATGCATAAGCTTATTAAGATACCAATTGAGATACCAATTGAAATCAAGATTTAAATCAAGTATACAAGACAAGCTTAGCATAAATATAATTTGTGCTTTAAACAAGTAAGACTATAGTAAATCAAGCACAATCAAAACATATATATGCATGAAAATGAATACCAATAGAAATTGATATTAGTTAAAAATTTGAAGCATACATATATAAGAAAACATATGAGCATACAAAATATATATCAATTGTGATACTAATTGAAAACGCAATGAGGATCAAGTGTATAGCTCATAAATAATCACCCTATTCATGCACATGATAAAAGATTTTCAATAGGCATACAAGGCATGGTCCCCCATCCGTCCGCCCTTTAAGGGTTGGAAGGGGTTTTAAAAAAACAAGAATTTGAAAATATTTTAGCATTAAAAACACTACCAAATGAAAAATAAATAACTAGTTAAAATAATTTTTGGGAAAACTAGTCAAAGATCCTTCAAAATATGAAAACAAATCATATGTATCTCATGAATCATGCTAAAACACAAGAGTTGACACTCGAAATCTATAAAGCTCAAAATTTTCATGAAAATAATGTCATGAGTAAACAAATAAAATGTGAGTGCACAATAATTATGTAAGTAACATTTTCTATGAAAATAGTCAATTAGGCTCAAAACAAATATGAATATCATTTTATCAAACAAATATGAAAATCATAAAGATTTTATTTTTCATTTAAAAACAAACTTCAATGTATATGTATGATTAATTCAAGGCTAACAATATACATACATATCCTAAACTAAAATGAGTCCATAATGTAATTTGCATGAAAGCAAGTGACTCAAGGGTATACATGTGTATTTATTAGTTTTGGATAAGGATTACATATACATGAAGCAAAAACATGAAAATAGGCAAAACAAGTGTAAATGAGGAGATCATCAAAACTAGGTCATACATGTACATGTAATGAGTACAAATGAGCAATAAAGTGCAAACATATAGGAATCAAATGTTGCTCACTACTTTTACAAGTATATATCTAAGTTTTGATAAAACTACATCTAAACAAGTATTTACCACATGAATACAAAACATGATTATTTTGTCATAACACTAAAACATGTTAAAGATCATCAAATATAAAAGCATGTAAACTAATAGAGTTTAGAGATAGTTACCAAACCATAAGAACTATATTCTAAGTCTCCAAAACTTGGTGGTCTTTCCACCAAACTTCCTTGATAGCGTTACATCAATTTGTATGTCCATCTAGCCTATGCATCCACCACCAAGACACCAATCTTCTCATGTCATGTGAGAGCCCACACCTACATCAAACAAAAGAGGTGGGGATTTTGGTACCCATTTTTTTGGGTCCACGGGGGTTAGCATTGTAAGGAACCCAAACATTCCTGTTAGCAAAATTTAAAGAATTATTTTTATCATAACAAATTTTTCTAAGTGGCCTTTGCGGCCGCAATATGTACACTTATACAATCTAGTATGCACATGTGAATGAGTATGATCATGACGTGCAAATGTGCATAAGTATGGTGTGGGTGATGTGCATGAACATGTGAAACTTGTTTCCTTTGAAACAAAAGTTTTCAATTTGTTATGGTTAAATGCACAATTGCTCAAAGTTAAGCTCAAACAATCAATTCTATTTTTCAAAATTTTATTTCATTTTTATCAATGGTAGTAGCATGAAATGTATGATCAACAATCTTTGTCTTTTTAGGAACATTTTCTTTTTATTTTGAAATAACTTTTCTATTAAAGAGTTATTTTTTGTAAAGCAATTTCTTTTTCTTTTTCCACCAAAATAATCTTATTTTTCAAAGAGGTATTTCCTTCACAAAGATCATTCAATTTAGAAGCTAAGGAAATATTATCCTTTTTCAAATATTCGTTTTCTTTTGAAAGCATTCAAATTGATTTTTAAGAGAATCATTTTCTTTTGAAATATATTCCAATTTATTTTGAAAAACGTCTTTTTCTTTTATCAAGGAATCAAATTTATTTTTCATTTTCTTATTATTATTTTTAAGCAATTCATATTTTTCAAGAAGTTGTTGACAAAATGATTCAAGCTCATTATAAGACATACCAACATCCTCTTCTAACTCGGATTCAGAGTTTACCTCAAGGGGGTTATCCCCTTGGACCATGTAGCATACGTTGGAAGCTTCACTTCCAACATCCGAGTCGCTCCCCGCATAGTATTGCTCTTGTTCGCCAAGGGAGACTATTGTGTTCCATACTACAAAAGCTGAATCAAGATTAGTAACCCTACATAAATAATCATCATTTAGGGTACTCTTTAATGCATGGATGGCTTTCACATTAGCCTCTAGATTTTTGCCATTTAAACAATAAGACTCTTTAATAGTGACAAAATAAACATGAATACCTGGGGCTTTGAGGTACAAAGACATCTTAACCTTCCAAGTTTGGATGTTAAGAATGTCAAAGGTGGGAGGTGACATGAAATCCATGTGTGTGTACAAATGTTGTAATTAGCTATAAATGAGGATCTTTAACTCTAGATTGTTAGACCAAAACAAGAGCACGAAGCTCTGATACCAATTTAAATCACCTAGAGGGGGGTGAATAGGTGACTAGCTAATCTAATGGTGAATTAATGCGGAATTAAAACTATTTATGCAAACTAAAAATTCTTAAGCTAAACACGCCAAGTATAACACAAGAGTGTAACCGGATTCCCCGTGAAGGGCTCTAAACTATCTCCTCAAGATTCCTCTAGATAAGAGTTGAGGTGCCGCTTTGACTCTCTTGGTTGAATACTAGTGTGATCAAATAATTCCCAAGCATATAACAATTAGGCACAAGATATATCAAGCATATAAAGATAAAGGCAATATAAGCATGCAAGATATAAGACAAGTGAGAGATAGAGAAAGCAATCGTAAACACAGGAGATTTGTTTCGAGGTTCGAGCACTCTTGCTCTATATCCCCGCCTTCAACACTATGAAGGATTTTCACTAAAAACGATCCCACCGGATCACTCGGTGCCGGAACACCTACAAGCGAGTTCACACTAGAACTCCTTTGGACTCACTAGTCCCTCTCTTGTGCCCTCAAGAACAAACACATGCAAGCACGCAAGCTTGCCGAGGCCGCACCTCTACACCGAGTTCTCACTAGAACCTGAAACAATGCGAACCCGCTAGTCCGCCTCCTCAAATCAGGAATGAAGACTTTGGTGATCACAACACTTTAATCACCTAAAAACAATCTCACAATAACTCTCCTATAGGAATGATATAGCAATGGAAAGCTCAAGTGTTGTGAGAAAAACAAGGATTGATTTGGTGGTGAAAAACTCAAGAAATCTCTTTTCAAAACACTCTTGAAAATCTCTCCTTTTGATATGGCAATTTTGGCTCTTAAACAAGTAGAGATAAGCACTAAAAGATGTATCAAAAACTAGCTTGAAAACCCACTTGAAATCTTCTCTAAAACAGTCCAAGAGAGCCCCATTTTATAGGCTCCAAAAATCTGCCCGTTGTAAGCCAACTCAGCAGCTCTGGCTGCTGACGGTCGACCGCCAACGGTCAGATTTTCGACCATTGGGAAGGTCTGTCGATCGGCCGGTCGACCGCCAACTGGGCAATGGCTTAGCGGTCGACCGCCCGATCAACCGAGCCATTTTCAGAGAGCAGACACTCTGGCGGTCGACCGGCCCAACCTGTTCACGTTTTGTGCACGTCGGTCGACCGCCCGGTCGACCGACCTCAGGTCGACCGACCTCAGTCACGGTCGACCGTGTGTCGACCGGCAGAAGGCCAGAAAAACAATTTTGGGGATTTAAAAATTTGGCTTTTTACCTTTAATAAAATCCCATAAATTCTCTAAAACTCTACAAAAATAAGTTCAGTATTATACTTTGATATACAAACATGTTTGAGTAAAAATCAAACATGTTACAAACATTTTGAACTATTTTTGTGACTTAGAAATTTTAGCTTAAAACAAAATCTGTATTTTTCCAAATTGATCTTTCCAAAACTTCTCTAAATACAAAAACAAGATATTTTAAACACTTTTGAAGCTTAGTGTGTATGGATATGATCCACTATACATATATGATGAAATATCTATGTTTTTGAAAATAAGCACTAAAATGGTTTTGGTTAAAACAAATGTATATATGAAACTCCAAAAATCAAAATGGTATTTTTCAAACGAAAACTCTTTTATGAAAACACATATAAATTTTGTGTGTGAGTGTAAATTGTTGGCCCAAAGGCCTTCCACTCTAGTTTTGATGATGATTAACTCATGTAGTTATGTTTACTAATATTCTTGTGAGTTAAGTTTCAGATCTATTAGCAAGATATTAGTTGGTGACTAGCTTCTACAAGGAGTTTAGAAGCTTCACAAGTGATTCCAGGGCTCAAGCTTCAAGATCACACATTGCCTAGCCCATGGATGGAGTTTTGGAGCAAGTCTACTTGAAGATGGAGATCGTCAAGAAGACTTAGGTATCCATAGTTTAGATAGTGTGTTTAGATCCATTTGTAAAGCTTAGTATAGTTGATATGCTCAAGTGCACTTAACACACACGTTTTATGTTTGGTTTTTGGTTTTCATGAATAGTTGATCAAAACAAGTTTATTGATATATGTATAGTTGTTTCATTCTATACATGCATGCTTAACTTTTAAACAAACTTATTTTGACTTTCCTATTCATGTATTGAAAATCAAGTTTGATAACAATACAAGTGTTGGTTTTTGATAAAACTTGCAAGACATAAAAATGATTGAATATGTTGATATATGTCTTGAAATTTTTATCACAAGTGTGTTTATCAAAGTAAAATGATAAAACAATTTTATGGTAATTTTAAAAGAGATAAAAGATTTTCTAAAATATTTTTAACATGTGTTTCTGTCCCAGAACAGTGGCTGACAGGCCAGGTCGGCTGACCGCACGGGTCGACCGCACCAGAGGCCGGTCGACCCTTGGGGTCGACCGACGTGCACAAGCCTGTGCACGTTTGGCAGCCACAGGGACGGTCGGCCGGGCGGCCGACCGGACCTGAGAGCAGTGCTCTCTGTTTATTTGGGTCGACCGGGTTTGCCCCAACGGTCACATTTCTGACCGTTGGCGGTCGGCCGGGCCGGCTGACCGTTAGCCTGTCAGGCTGCCAGATCAGCCTAACGGCTAGTTTTCTGATGGGCCTATATAAACCCATTTCTTTGGGATATTGGCTATGATTTTTAGAGCTAAAATTTTCTGACTTCTTCAGTGTTTTAAACAAGTTTTCAAAAGAGTTTTAAGTGCCAAAAGATCAATCTTATTTGTTTTGAGTGTTTTATTTATTTCAAATAAATTAGGGTTTTGGGAATTAGTTTTTGAGCTAAAATTTATATATCATTTTTGGTGTTTTCCCAAGAGAATTTCTTTGATCAAAACACTTGTTTTCCACACTTGAGCTTATCATCTATCCTAATCTATTTAGGATCTTTTGTTTGTGGAAAAGAGAGTTTGTGGTCTTTGTAACCACTTGTTGTAAAACCCTTGCTTTGATTGGGTTGCTCCCTCTTTGGTAGAGGTTGAGGATTGTTGTTTACTCCCTCTAGTGAGAGGTGGAGTTGGTTGTTGTTTGCTCCCTCTATTGTGAGGTGGAGCTTGGTGGTTGTAAACCCTCTTCGGTAGAGGTGTGGTTGTTGTTTGGCTACGGGCCTACCCCTCGGTTGTGAGGCGGTGTTTGAGAGAGGAGTTCGATACTCCATTGTTGTAACAAATCCTTCTCGGTGAAGGTTCCCTCGGTGGGAGATAATGGATTGGAAATCCTACACGGTGGTGTAGGCGGGGATGTAGAGCTAGGGGCTCGAACCTCGAAACATATCTTGTTGTTAGCGTTTGATCCATTGTCTCCTAACTCTCTCTCTCTCTCTTATTTATTTGTGCAAAGCATCATTCATTATTCATATCATACATTGCTTGCATTGTACGTTGCATATTTCATATTGCTATATCTTGTGTATGCTTGGTTGTTTGTGTGTGCCTCACTTGTACTTAACCACAAGAGCTTCACATAGCACCTCAACCCATATTTAGGGGAATCAAGAGGAGTTAGTCCAGAGCCCTTCACGGGGAATTCGACTACACTTGTGTGTTGTATTAAGTGTGTTGCAAGAATTGTTTTAAGCTTCCGCATTTAGAGCACTTAGTTCACTAGATTAGTACTTGCACCTATTCACCCCCCCTCTAGGTGTTTTTCAATTGGTATCAGAGCCTACGCTCCTGATATTAGGCTTGACATCCTAGGAGTGAGATCTATTTGTTTGCTAATCTATTGTTTGCATTTGCTTGCTTGCACACTCACATAGTTTACCATGGACTTCATGACCCCACCTAGTTTTGACCCTTCCAACATTGTTGTTTGGAAGTACAGGATGTCCATGTACCTAAAGACCCTAGGTTTGCATGTTTTCTTTGCCGCTACCAAGAGATGTTATCTTGGTGACCGCAAGCATATAAGGGCAAATGCACAAGCCCTTGAGGTCATTAGAAGCACATTAAATAAAGAATATCTTATGCTTGCTTCTAACTTTGATTCCGCATTTGCAGTGTGGAATATGTTGACAACCACCACCACCTCCAAGCTTCAATTGCCAATTCAACCGGAGGAGTCTAGTGGAGAATCCGATTCTCAATGCTTAATGGTCCAAGGGAATGACTCCCTTGAGGTACAATCGAAAACTCAGCTAGATAGTGATGATTGTGCTAGTTCTTCAAATGACTTTGTTGATGCCCATGCTTTAAATGAAGAACTATCAATTGTTTGTAAAAATTGATTGAAAAATATAACGTTTTGAAAAAGAAAAGTCTAGGAATTGTTAATGAAAATAAAAGTTTATATTCTAGACTTAACAATGTTTTGCAAGAGAAGTTGAGGTCTATCATGAAAGGGATTCATTGAGATCTCAATTAGAACTTGCACTTAAAGAAAATGAGTTTTTAAAATCTAAAAATGATTGCCATGTTTTTTGAAGAAAATGAAAATTTGTCTTCAAAAGTTGATTTTGTTTTAAAAGAGAATGTTGCTTTGAAAAATAAAATTATTTCTATTTCAAATGAGTTGAATGTTTGTTTAGATAAAAATATTGTTTTACAAAATAAGATTGATGCACATGTTTGCCATGCTAGGGTAGTATCACACACTTCACCTATTGCATGCCACACTTCTTCTTTGATCAACAATGATATATCCATGCTTAAGAAGAGTGTAGATTGTTTGGGCTCCACTTTGAGCCAATGTGTTGTTGGGCATACACGATTGGAATCTTTGTTTCGAAAGAAACAAGTTCCATCTATTCATGCACACCCTCCACGGCATACACATGCTCCTCACGGACACACCCATCACATGTATGCTCATGTGTACACTTGTACACATTGTGGACGTATGGGCCACCTTGCTAAATTTTGTTATGATAGATTACATGTTTCAAATTTAGCAAAGAAGTTTGTTTGGGTTAGAGAAGGTACTAACCCCCATGGACCCAAGAAGATATGGGTACCAAAGACCACCCCTCCTTTATTTGATGTAGGTGTGGGCTCTCACATGACGTGAGAGTGATGGTACCTTGGAGTGGATGCGTTCCGTACTTAAAGGAAATCAATTGGATGCATCACTTTCAAGGGATGTTTGGTGGAGAGGACCACCATGTTTTGGAGACAAGGAAGTTGCCTTCTAGGCTTTGGTAACGATCCCTAACTCCTATTTATTTTTACATGCTTTCCATTTATATCATTCATAGCATGTTTTGATGTTTATTGATTACTATGAAAATGTCATGCTTATTAGATTAGTGATATACATGTTTAGTTATTTTGAGACACCCATGTTTAATATGGATAAATTTTTTTTGTGTTCTCACTATTTGGTTGCTATTGCGTATATCATAGTTCTAATAACATGTGGATATTCATATTAATCATGTTTAAGATTTATCATGATGATTTTATTACGTTTTGTTTAATGCTTCATGATTTGAATATTTGTTTAGATGTTAGTTTTCATTAAGACTAGGATATATACTTATGCGTATAGTGGGTAACAAATAGATCTATATATGTTTGTGCTTGATCGCTTATTTGAACCCATTAGATGTGCTAGTATAGTCTAGTTTTGATGATTCATGCATTTTAAACTTGTATTCCCATTCTGGTTTTGTTTTGTAGATCATGTGTTTTACATTTCATGTATATGTGCATTTTTGCCAAACCTTAAGTTATACATGTATACCCTTTGAGTCATTTGCCTTTCATGCAAATTTATATATATGGACTCAATTGTGTTTAGGGATATGTATGTATACTTATTGTGTTGACAATTCATACATATACCTTGAAATGAAATTTGTTTTGGTGAAAATTTAGTTTTTCTTGATTTCGTGTTTATTTGTTTAACTTCATGTATATGTCTATTTTATCCAAATTATTATTATACATATACATCCTTTTTGAGCCACGTGCCTTAATGCATATATTTTGTGGACTCGGTGTGTTTTGGATATGTATGTATGCTTTAGTTTGTATAAGACATACATATACCTTGAAGATTAAATAATTTTGATGATTTTCATTGTTTCAAGGAATTTTAAGCTTAATTGGAAATTTCATAATGCCATGTTACACATTACTTGTACACTCATCATCTTTTAAAATATTTCTCATGAGTATGTTTTCATGAGCATGTATGGACTTTATTGAATATTGAGTGTTTTAAGTGCTATGTGATTTACATGTGTTTTATGAAAATTATTCTTAGTTTATTCTTTGCTTGAAGGATTTCGTACTAGTTAACAAAAATTTCCATTTTAACTAGTTTGTATTCTTCATTTTGATATGAGTTATACCATGCTTTTATTGTTATGTCAATTGGTATCATTGAACTCTTTCAATTGGTATCAATCTTGATTCTTTTGTATACTCATATGTGTTTATGTATGTATGCTTTCATTTCAATAGTATCAATGTCTATTGGTATCTATTTTTTTTTCATACATATATGTTTTATTTGTGCCTACTATATTCCTATATCTTAGAGCACAAATATTTGTTTGTGCTAAGCTTGTAAACCTTAATGATTATCCTATTTCAATTGATTACTTTTAAATTGGTATCAAGCCTACGCATTGTTTTAGTTTGTATTTCATAAAGGGGGAGAAATTTTGACTTTCATATTTCAATTGGTCTTGGATTTCCACTCCCACACTTTATGATTGAAAATTTGATGTTTATCTTAAGCATATGATATCACAATCAAAATTGTTTATATGGCTTAAAAAGAAAAATACTATCTTTTGATATCAAGATGTTCATTTGATATGTTTTAAAATTGGTATCTCAAAATTTTGTTTTTTAAAGAAAATATATTCAAAAGTTTTGATTTATATTGCCTATATGCAAGGAGAGCTTAACATCTCTTCTACATATAGATTCATGTTGAGTGTATCTTGTATTGAGGAGCTTGATAACTTCTCCTTATGCGATACACGTGTGTAGGGGGAGCTTCACATCTCTCCTTATACATTACATAATATGTGTTATGTGAATTGGGGCTTATCATCCCTTCTTCATGTAATGCATATGTGTAGGGAAGTTAACTTAGTGTCTTCCTCTTCATGAATGTATATCGCATATATCACTTATTGATTGTTTTATGTTCACTTTCAATTGGTATCAAGATGTACTTCATTGACATATATGTTTCATTTGGTATCTTAATTGAGTGTACATCTTATGATTTGTTATTTACCCCTTATTTACATCATTTGTGTTTTAGACAAAAAGGGGGAGAATAATTTTTTTTAACCCTTTGTTGTTTCCTTGAATAGAACAAAAAGGGGAGAAGGATTTGGATTTATATGCATGTCTTTGTATGCATTTATTTAAAAAAAAGGGAAAAGTTTTATTCATTTAATTGGTATCTAGAACACTTTTCACATTTCATTGGTGTCTAGAACATGTTTTGTTGATAGAAGAATTTGTTTATGTTTTGATTTTATTTTTACCCTTTTGTTGATGATTGACAAAAAGGGGAGAAAGATTTTGAGTTTATATGCATGCTTATGTTTTTACATATATTATGATTTTAATTGGTATCTAGAACATGTTTATTGTGAATATTTCATTTGGTATCTAGAACCTTTTATTATTTATGCATATCTATGCATTCATATTTAATATTCATTGTATATTATGTTTATTTGCTTATGCATGAGTTAAGGGGAGCTTCTTTGAAGCTTAACTTTAATCCATGCATATATAACTCCATGAGTTTTGTCATCATCAAAAAGGGGGAGATTGTTGGCCCAAAGGCCTTCCACTCTAGTTTTGATGATGATTAACTCATGTAGTTATGTTTACTAATATTCTTGTGAGTTTAAGTTTCAGATCTATTAGCAAGATATTAGTTGGTGAGTAGCTTCTACAAGGAGTTTAGAAGCTTCACAAGTGATTCCAGGGCTCAAGCTTCAAGATCACACATTGCCTAGCCCATGGATGGAGTTTTGGAGCAAGTCTACTTGAAGATGGAGATCGTCAAGAAGACTTAGGTATCCATAATTTAGATAGTGTGTTTAGATCCATTTGTAAAGCTTAGTATAGTTGATATGCTCAAGTGCACTTAACACACACGTTTTATGTTTGGTTTTTGGTTTTCATGAATAGTTGATCAAAACAAGTTTAATTGATATATGTATAGTTGTTTCATTCTATACATGCATGCTTAACTTTTAAACAAACTTATTTTGACTTTCCTATTTATGTATTGAAAATCAAGTTTGATAAGAATGCAAGTGTTGGTTTTTGATAAAACTTGCAAGACACAAAAATGATTGAATATGTTGATATATGTCTTGAAATTTTTATCACAAGTGTGTTTATCAAAGTAAAATGATAAAACAATTTTTATGGTAATTTTAAAAGAGATAAAAGATTTTCTAAAATATTTTTAACATGTGTTTCTGTCCCAGAACAGTGGCTGACAGGCCAGGTCAGCCGACCGCACGGGTCGACCGCACCAGAGGCCGGTCGACCCTTGGGGTCGACCGACGTGCACAAGCCTGTGCACGTTTGGCAGCCACAGGGACGGTCGGCCGGGCGGCCGACCGGACCTGAGAGCAGTGCTCTCTGTTTATTTGGGTCGACTGGGCGGTCGACCGGGTTGCCCCAACGGTCACATTTCTGACCGTTGTCGGTCGGCCGGGCCAGCCGACCGTTAGCCTGTCAGGCTGCCAGATCAGCCTAACGGTTAGTTTTCTGATGGGCCTATATAAACCCCATTTCTTTGGGATTTTGGCTAAGATTTTTAGAGCTAAAATTTCCTGACTTCTTCAGTGTTTTAAACAAGTTTTCAAAAGAGTTTTAAGTGCCAAAAGGTCAATCTTATTTGTTTTGAGTGTTTTGTTTATTTCAAAGAAATTAGGGTTTTGGGAATTAGTGTTTGAGCTAAAATTTATATATCATTTTTGGTGTTTTCCCCAAGAGAATTTCTTTGATCAAAACACTTGTTTTCCACACTTGAGCTTATCATCTTGAAAATCACCTAGAGGGGGGGTGAATAGGTGATTATGCTAATCAATGCACAAATTAAAAATTATGGAGCAACAATCTCACAAAGCAAGTAAGTATAGCAATGACAATCAAGAGCAAGTAGTAATAGCAATGAAAGTAGAGCAAGAATAAGGAAAAGTAAACCAAACGCAAACACCAAGATTTGTTATCGAGGTTCGAGCACCCAGCTCTACTTTCCCGCCTTCCCCAGAAGGATTCCAACCACTTCCACTATCACAAAGACGTCTCAAATACACCGGAGTACCCAACTCCACAATCTCAAGTACAAGCAATCTCTGAGTAGTCAAAAGACCACAAACTCTCTCTTACAAAATTCTCTTCCCTTACAAAGGTCCTTAGAGAATTAATGAGTAGGAATGAAGCTCTTGTGTGCAAGGAGAAAAGAAAATGAAATCAGAGAACTCTTGAAAACACTTCAGAAATTTAGAGAGAATTTCAGCACAAAACCAAGAAACCAAGTCTTTTGAAAGCCTTAAACTTTTGGAAATTTTTGAGAATTTTTCTTGTTACAAAACTCTCCCTAAACACCCCTATTTATAGGAGAGGGCTAGGGTTTAAAGATAAAACATTTTAAGGCTAATTAGAATGTATTAAAACTAAAACATGTCACTTAAACACATTTAAGTGAGAAAAGGACAAAATAAATCTGCTTAGAAAACTAGCCGTTACTGTTCAAACGGCTAGTCCGGTCGATCGGCCCGGTCGACCGCTAGTGCAAAGGAATATAGCCGTTGCAGGCTACAGTCGACCGGCCTGGTCGACCGAAACAAACAGAGAGCTCTGCTCTCAGACCGGTCGACCGGGACGGTCGACCTTCCAAAGACTTCCAAACGTGCACAGATTTGTGCACGTCGGTCGACCGACCCGGTCGACCGACTTCTAGCCAAGTCGACTAGTCAGAAGACTAGTCGACTGCATGAAGTCTGGAAAGGACAGAAAAACAATTTTAAAATATTATGAAAAATCATTTAACACTTATAAAAATCACCAAAAATAGTTTTATCATTTTGCATTGATATATAAACATGTGGTAAAAAGTTTAGCTCAAATATCAATCAATATGAACTATTTTTGACTTTTATCATTTTTACCAAAAACCAAAAACTGTATTTTCTAAACCTTGGATTTTGACTAGAAAATACGTTTAGTCCAAAACTTCTTCCAATACAAAAACATGATATTTAAACATTTGAAGCATAATCCTATATTCATGAAACATATGTATATCAAAGTTTTTGTCATAAATTCCAATACCAAAATAAGTTTGTAGGTTGAAGATTGCATATAAACTATTTATGTTAGGAAACAAGATGTGCACAAAAACGTGTGTGAAAGAGCTTCAAACCTATTCACTATTCTTTAACAAAATTCTAAATAAAAACAAATCTAACAAATTATCTTGAGCAATCTTGAAGTCTTGAGCCATGTGATGCCTTGCTAGAGCCTTCTCTTCTATGTTCCTTCCTTGATGTGCAAAAAGCCTTCTTTGCTTCATAAACCTAGAAATTCTTGCAATAGCTAAGCAATGGCCTCCAAATATGGTACTAACCTGAAACTCATCTAAACAAACTAATTAGTACCAAATAGCACTTATTTGTTTTGTTATTATCAAAATTCTAAACAATTGGAGAGTGTAACCTTTTGGGCTAACACATCTATCCTAATCTATTTAGGATCTTTTGTTTGTGGAAAAGAGAGTTTGTGGTCTTTGTAACCACTTGTTGTAAAACCCTTGCTTTGATTGGGCTGCTCCCTCTTTGGTAGAGGTTGAGGATTGTTGTTTACTCCCTCTAGTGAGAGGTGGAGTTGGTTGTTGTTTGCTCCCTCTATTGTGAGGTGGAGCTTGGTGGTTGTAAACCCTCTTCGGTAGAGGTGTTGGTTGTTGTTTGGCTACGGGCCTACCCCTCGGTTGTGAGGCGGTGTTTGAGAGAGGAGTTCGGTACTCCATTGTTGTAACAAATCCTTCTCGGTGAAGGTTCCTTCGGTGGGAGATAGTGGATTGGAAATCCTACACGGTGGTGTAGGCGGGAATGTAGAGCTAGGGGTTCGAACCTCGAAACATATCTTGTTGTTAGCGTTTGATCCATTGTCTCCTAACTCTCTCTCTTATTTATTTGTGCAAAACATCATTCATTATTCATATCATACATTGCTTGCATTGTACCTTGCATATTTCATATTGCTATATCTTTTGTATGCTTGGTTGTTTGTGTGTGCCTCACTTGTACTTAACCACAAGAGATTCACATAGCACCTCAACCCATATTTAGGGGAATCAAGAGGAGTTAGCCCAGAGCCCTTCACGGGGAATTCGGCTACACTTGTGTGTTGTATTAAGTGTGTTGCAAGAATTATTTTAAGCTTCCGCATTTAGAGCACTTAGTTCACTAGATTAGTACTTGCACCTATTCACCCCCCTCTACGTGTTTTTCATAAATGTACTTGAGCAATCCACTAACTAATCTATCCTTTACATTTTATCTAAAAAACAAAATCTTACTAAAAACAAATATAGAGACAAGTCTTCTCTTGAAGGTCTTCAGTTGAAAATTTTCTTCTCCTTCTTGACTTGGTCCAAACCTGATCCAAAGATGTAGACTCCTCTTGAGTTCTTGATGTGGTCTTGATGCACAAGCTCTTGAATCAATACGTGCTAGCTCCAAAACTTGACTTTAAATCCTTTGTTGAAGCTAAACACCTAATAAGATCTTGATCACAAATCTGAAACTAATTAAATACAAGATCATTAGTACTATAGCTACATGAGTTAATCATAGAGTGAAGGGCCTTTGGGCCAACAGATATATATATATATATATATATATTATATATATTATATATATATATATATATATATATATATATATATTGATGATCAGTGTTTATGGATAATTATGTTGGATATATGCATATTATTGAGATGCATGTTTGGAACTTATAAGTAGGTCGATGTTGGCTGAAATCTATAATTTATATTAGGACAGACTCTAATTTTAGAGGAGATGCTGCTGAAATTTTCAATGATGAATAAGATTTCTATCGGATTGGATTCAATTAGAGCAATTCGGAGATTTATTATCTGAGACCGTTACAGGATCCATCAATTTCAAATTTATCTTAACCCTAATCTCTAACCCATGAACCCATCAATTTCTCATTTATCCAAATCTTAATTCTTTCTCTAACCCATAAATCCATCCATTTTTCAGTTACCCAAAATTCTGATGATGTTGGGTTTATTTCCATTCGTGTGATTTGAATCTATGAGATGTTTAAATGAGTTTACTTTTATTATCAAAACTCTAAAGATATGAATTATGAAAATTAAGATTATGAGGTTAGAAGTGAAAAGTTTGCGGGTGAAGAAAATGAAGAAGCGGGTGAAGAAGACAGAAGCAGTATGGACCTGTTATGGCTATTAATTCCAAAAATTAAGATGTTAGTTAACTACGGAGAGTATTTTAGTCACAAAAATTGATAATTATCATCATGTATTAAAGCTAGCGGAAGTAAGTGTTTGAGAAAATTAAAATGAGTTGGGGTTTCCGTGAGAGCAAAAATAAATAGAGCGGTTTAATAAGAATGATATAAAATGTAGAGGGCTTTAGTAAAATTTTACCCAATTAATTAAGCTGTAGGAATTCACCCACCCACCCACTCACTCATTCTCTCTTGCACAAGACACTATGAACACAATGACAGAACAGATGACTGTAAGACAACAGAAAGTTAAAGAAAGAGTAACTCAGACTCAGAGATAATGCATAAAGCAACCATGCCTCTCTCTCTCTCTCTCTCTCTCTCTCTCTCTGTGTGTGTGTCTGTGTGTAGCCACACCCAACGGACACATTAGATCAAGTTAGAGCCTATAGTAGACAGATTCTCTTTATCTCACTCACACATCACAATTTGATAACACAAACACAATGACATGGTACTGCAAAAGAAAAGAAAAGGAAAAGGTAAAGAAATGATAAAAATTGCATCATCTTCCACAGTAAGTGGACACCTCAGTTTAAGCTGATAATTATCTTAATGAACCTTGTTAATAACAGTACATTATAACTAACTTAGATAATAAACTCCTAACTATAGATCTCTTTAAATTATAAAGTAAATAAATATAATTAGTTTGAGTCTTAACTTTGATCTTAACTAATAAACCATGTCAACATCATCTCCATTCCCATCCTCATCAACGTCATCTCCTTCTCCTTCCTCCTCTTCTTCCTCCTCATCCAAAATCACGGACTCCACGATGTGCGGCGCGTGCCCTCCGCCGAACGATCGGACGTGATCCTTCAAGCTCCTCTTGTGCTTGAAATCAGAGCCGCAGATGCAGAACCACAGTTTCCCGCAGTTCTTCTCATGAGTCCTCCAGTCTCCCCTCACGGCAAAGGCCTTGCAGCAGCGCCGGCACGCGAAGGGCCTCGCCCCGTGCTTGCGCTTGTAGTGCGTCTGCAGGGTGCGGAAGTCCTTGAGGGGGCGCGACCGCGGGTGGTCGATGTTGTTCCTGCACCCCTCGGCGCAGCAGTAGCACGGCAGCCTCATCAGCGCCGGCGATGTCATCTTTAGGCTTGTCGCCCCGCGGAGAGACTCCGAGCCCTTGCGGTACTGGGAGCCATGTCCCCACATGTGCATCTGGTGGCCATTGCAATTGGTTAGGGTTTTCTTTGTGCACATATCATTGTAACCCTAATTAGGGCTCACATAGAAGCAAAAAGCAAGTGAGAAGTGGAACATTAATTAGGGCTTACAAGTGCAAAGAAAACAACTAGCTAGCTCGAAATATTGTAACTTTTTCATAATTGTGGAAACCTCTAAAGTTGCACTTTTTCGTGGTAGCATCTTCAAAATTTAATTTAAAGACTGCATTGATGTTCTTGAGACTTCCTCTCTAGCTAACAATTTTTTTTTCTAAATGAATTCTCTAGCCCATTGGCAATGTGTGCATTCATGGTACATTTTGTGTTAATTAAAATCACAAATAAGGAAGGGAATAAGGTAGACATACAAATGAATCTGACTTATAGGAACCTTTAATTAGAAATAATTCACTTTTGGATTAATTTTAGAAATAAATAGTCAACAAATTTCTTTATTTGTATCTTCACTATCTGAAAGTCTTCCATAAATGTTGCCCTAGCTTTAATAAAATGGGATAAAAAAGATTTAATTTCTTGGTTTAGAAATAAATAGATCAACAAGTTTCTTGCTTTGAATCTTCACTAACTAAAAGTGACCCATAATTGTTGTTCTAGATTCCCCTCCAGGGGGCAAAAAAATGTAAAATGAAATAAAAAAATATTTTGCTTGCATATTGTTGAAGAGCTAAGACAAAACAATTAGGGTTTACGCCAAGCTAGAGCTGATAAAACTCCAAGTTAACTACTATTAATGATTGAAAGACCTGCATATTGTTGAAGCGATTGAACGTCTTGTTGCACACGGCGCAAGAGAACTGCGTGGCCCCGACGAGGATCTCGGCCGCAGACGGGATCCAGTACTGGCTCGGCGCGGCATTGCCCCTGGCACTCCCCGCCGCAGCCCCGTCTGGGGGGCCGATGGAGAGAGCAATGGTCACGTTTGCATCGCTATCTTCATCGTGATCCAACACAACTCGCTTCGGCACTGAAGGGGAAGAGAAAGCAGATGAAGATGACGGTGCACTGGATGAATGAGTGGTGCTTCGATTTTGTTGGCCTGGTGGCCAAAGAGTGAGGAGAAGCACTGATGAGTGATCCTCCTCCTCCTCTTCTTGGTGGTGGCGGTGGTGAGTGGAAGAGAGCATGACAGCTAGTAGTAGGTAGTACAAGGAGAGCTCCCAAAGGAGATGAAGGTCCCTATGGGCCTATTTATACTGAGAGAGCAAGGGAAGAGAGAGATTGTTGAGTGAATGATTGAGGAAGGGGTCAGAGAGAGAAGACAGCAAGAGAGCATGCACGTGGAGTGAATGGGGAGGGGGTTTTGGCGTGATACGGGAGGGGAGGGGACAAGAGACCGGCAAAGGAGGAGAGGGGTGGAGTGGGGCCCACATGGAGGGGGTCTTAGGAGCGGGCCCGCTCGTTTCCCAAACTCTCCTTTTCTTTTTCTCTCTCTGTCTCTCTCTGTCTCTCTCCTCGCTCTTTCTCCCCTGAGTCATGGATTCATCTATCTATATCTTTTTCATTTGCCTTTTTTGGGCGCATCCCACTTCAACTTTAGTCCTCTCTCTCTCTCTCTCTCTCTCTCTCTCTCACGCGCAGATACCCATGGAGAAGGTTCAGATCCAATGTGGGTCTAGAAGTAGGGGACTTGGCTGCAGCATGGATGGCCATGTTGTGCTGCAGGCACAAACACTACATTGATGGTGGTTGATTAGGTAGCTTTATTCTATTTTATGAGTTTCTCTTTGCTGTAATTGTTCGTTGCTGGCGACGTAAGTTGGCGCTAACAGTTAAATTGATAACTGACAACATCAATGAATAACAAAGATGATAATAGTGGTTCGATGGTTAATAAATATGACCGTGTTATGAAAATTTCAGAGTTCAAACCATAAAAAAGAGATTAAAAAAAAAGATAGAAAAACAAATAACGTATTGTTTGTTCACGTGCAAATTTTAATTAAGTTCTAATTAAATGGCTACGTGAGTTTACATCAAAGGAGATTGGGATGGCTCCAGTAACAAAATTCTTTGACTCTAATTTAAAATCGCGATCGAGGTAGCAATAAAAGAAAGAGAGTAAAAGTCTTGTGAGTAAGAAGTGAAATGAATGTCACAAATTCAAGATATGTCACATAGAGTATTTTTTTCCCCAAAAAAACAGAAAGTTCCCGTTCATTTTGTTTAACAAAGAAATTAACCTTGTTCTTATAATTAGTACATCCAAAAAAGAAATCTCTAGATCAATGAACACAAATGTTTGGGCTTGCGTATGTGTACATGGAAGGGAAAGAAAGTATGTTTCTACTGAATCCATATAACATACAATATTATATAGTTGAGCTCATATAATATTGTATACAATATTATATATCAATTATTAATAATTACATACAAAAGGTTGTGCCTCTGAAAAGACACACCTTTCTCCATTATAAACTTTTTTGTGTTTATTTATAGTTTGATATGTGGTTCAAATGGTGTTACATGACTAGGGTTGGCGAGCAATCAGTAAGAGACCACCCAAAAATGGTCATATGGTTCCCAATCATAAAATGATGAATCACGAGAGTTTTGGTTTCCACATGTAATAAAAGGTTTTGAACTAGAGTCTGTCATGTGATGAGGACCTGAGGTCATGTTATTTTTTAGCTTTTTTCCTTTTATTTTAAACTTATGTTGTCAATATGTACCCTCTATTTCTTTATAAAACTTATTACATTTTAATCTCACTCACATTTTATCCTAAATCCCCACTCTTCATAATTCTTCATGTGTTACACTTAGATTTGGCATTGGAGCCTGATCTGGATTTTTGATTTAGATTCTTAAAATTATATTCAAAATCTGACATTGAATCTGATAATTTTATATTTTAATGTTTTATTCTGTTTTAGTTTATTAACTGTTGACACTCTGAAAAGACAAACGCCAAGGCAGCTCTGCAGCCAGTCCGAATGATGTCGAAGTTGTTGACACTTCTAAAAGACAAGTCACAGACAGGCTGAAAACCTGCTCATCCCTGATGGACAAACCAATGACTTAGACTCTACTGATCAAGTGAAGTAGTTAGTGAATCAAGCATTTGCCTCCTAAAGAAGCCCAAAAAGCTAACATTTAGCTTCGCAGCAAGCTCAAAACAGCTCCACTGTGGCTCCTTTCTCAGCTTTGCTTCCGAAGCTAACCTATCAAAGAGCCAACTTTTGGCTTCTCTACAAGCTCTTTTCTAGTTTCGCTGCAAGCTCTTTTTAGCTCCGCCATGAGATCCCTTTTCAGCTTCGCATGAAGCTTAGCTCCGCTGTGGGCTTTTATGGTCATTTTTGACCATTTAAAAATCTCAGCACGAGATTAATGTGATAAATATCACTTTGGACAGTTAATTGCCATGATTTTTTTTTACTCCTTAATTGGTTGGAGAAGATCAAGGGAAATCTCTTACTTAATGGAGCAAATCATGGGATTTGGTGTAATAACCTAAGGCCACTTGGCTAATTAGCTTCGCATACGGGTTTCCAACTTCGCTCAAGCTAAATTTAGCTTTGCAGCGAAACTATTCTAGCTTAAGATGCGAAGCTAAACTGGATCACTGTGCTGATTTTTAGAGGAGTAGTTACACCCCACAGTGTTGGCCTGAAGGCCCATCACTCTAGTTTTGATGATGATTAACTCATGTAGTTATAGTACTAATGATCTTGTATTTAATTAGTATCAGATATTTGATTAAGATCTTAATTGGTGTTTAGCTTCAACAAAGGATTTAAAGTCAAAGTTTTGGAGCTAGCACGTGTTGATTCAAGAGCTCACACATCAAGATTGCATCAAGTACTCAGTAGGAGTCTAGCTTATTGGATTAAGGTTTGGACCAAGTTAAGAAGAAGAAGAAGACCTTCAAGAAAAGATTTCCAAGAAAACTTGTGTCATATTTGTAAGTGTCAAGATTTTGTTTTTTGATAAAATGTAAAGGATAGATTAGTTGGTGGATTGTTGAAGTACATATACACTCACACACAATTTAAATGTGTTTTCATAAAAGAGTTTTCGTTTTAGAAAATACCGGTTTGATTTTTAAACTTCAAAATATACATGTGTTTTATCAAAACTCATTTTAGATCTTATTGTCAAAAACTTAGATATTTCATTATATATGTGTAGTGGATCATATCCATACACACTAAGCTTCAAAAGTGTTTAGAATATCTTGTTTTTGTATTTGAAAAAGTTTTTGAAAAATTATTTTTGAAAAATACAGTTTTTGTTTAAGGCAAAACTTCTATATTACAAAAATAGTTCAAAATGTTTATAGTATGTTTTGATTTCTAATCAAACATGTTTGTATATCAAAGTATATCAATAAACTTATTTTTGTAGAATTTATGAGAATTTATGGGATTTTATTGAAGATAAAAAGACCAAGTTTTAAATCCCTAAAATCTGTGTTTTGACCTTCTGCCGGTCGATCGCACGGTTGACCGAGCCAGAGTCAATCGACCGGGCAGCCGACCGACGTGCACAAACGTGCACGGCCTTGTTTGGCTGGAGGGCCAGTCGACTGACCCGGTCGACCGCTAGAGAGTTTTGCTTTCTGGATCTGGCCCTGGTCGACCGGGCGGTCGACTGCCAGAGAGCTCCTGCTCTCTATGTCCAGGCCTCGGTCGACTGGCCGGTCGACCGATGACACAACGGTCAGAAATCTGACTGTTGGCCGGTCGACCGGGCAGTCAACTGATAGCAGGGAATCCTGCTAAGTTGGCCTCCAACGGTCATATTTTGGGAGCCTATAAATTGGACTTCCTTTGAACTATTTTTACAAGATTTTAAGTAAGTTTTTAAGATAATTTTTCCTAAGCTTCTAAGTGTTTATCTCCACTTGTTTTAGAGCCAAATACGTCCATATCAAAAGGAGAGTATTTCAACAGTGTTTTGTAAAGAGATTTCTTGAGTTTTTCACCACCAAATCAATCCTACTTTTCTCACACACACTTGAGCTATCCATTGCTATATCAATCCTATAGGGATCTTTGTTGTGAGAGTGTTTTATGTGATCAAAGTGTTTAGATCACCAAGTGTTCAACCTTGTATTTGAGGAAGCGAACTTGCGGGTTCGTGTTGTTTCGAGTTCTTGTGGGAGCTCGGTGTAGAGGTGCGGCCTCGGCAAGCTAGTGTGCTTGCGTGTGTTTGTTCTTGCGGGAACAAGTGAGGGGACCAGTGAGTCCAAGAGTTCTAGTGTGAACTCCTTGTAGGTGTTGCGGCAGGGACTGATTGCAAAATCAAAGTGATAAGAATTACCGTCTAGCTTTGGCTAACGGGTCGTGTCTACGAGGAGGAATGCGATGAAAGCTTTTCAGTGTTTTGTTTAGAAAGCTAAGAATGGTGCTAGTTTTTTAGTTGAAAAGAGAATGGAGAGAAGGGAAGTGATTTAAGAAAAACTTAAAATTTAGAGAAGACTTTGGAGAAGGTGATCTTTAAAAAGTGTTGAAAATTGTTTAGTTGTTTTTAATATAGGAAACAAATCTGGGCCTACTAATCTTCTACTCAACTGCTTATTTTTCACAAGAATATTTTGGTGCATCACTTTTATTATAAGCAAAAACCTTAGTTTCTTTTAAGGTTCAAGTAAAACAAATAAGATGATTTTGGATTAAATCTTAAGTTCTTTCTTAACACAACATTAAAAATAGTATGTAAAACCATCAAGCGCGAAGAAGCAAGTATGGAATAAAAATGATTTAAAAATATTTATGCTTTGAAAGTCCAAGTTTAAAAAGAAGAGCATCCTCATAAGCTTTCAAGAACAAAATTTAACTTTAGGCATTATTATGATTTAAGAGAGTGCTTTCATGAAAATCCATCAAGAAAGAGGAGGTAGAAGAGATTAATTAGTGAGCCCAGAAAATGATTTAGCTATCATAATGAAAGGAAAACAAATAAGAAAATGAAAATTAAACATAGATATATCGAATTGAGTCGAGTTGAACAAGCAAATTGAATCTCCTTTGATTATCACTTCAAGGATGAATTACACCCTCAGTTTCACTCTTCTCTCTTTGCTGGTCTAAACTGAAAAAATAAAGAGGAGATACAACTTCTTTGAACTATCTAACAATATTCCTAAAATCCTAAAGAATAAACAAGAATTCTAACCCTAACCTTCGCCCTCTTTTTCAGTACAAAACCATGCTTTTATAGGCAAAAACCTAGAGGCAAAGGAGTGAGGAGATAAGGGGAGCAAACGCTCCCTTTATCTCCACCAATAAGCTGCGGATCCGCTGCTTGGATGTGGCCAAATGGCCACATCCTGGTGGAGATCTTTATGGCGCGGGATTTGACTCCCTTTTGTCCTGCTAGATTTGCTGTTTAACTCTGATTCTGATCTGATCTTCGGTGATCTCAAGCTAATCAATTTGGATTTTTATAAAACCAAATTCACCAGTTTTCAACCTCTCTAATCTGCCATGATCTGCCCTGGTCTTCTGATTTCGAATTAATTCTGAATTAAATCAGAATTTGTTGGGCTTTTGGGCTTGTTTTTCTTCCCTTTTCTTTAGCAATGGGCCTGTACTTTATAGAGAAAAATAAAACTTATTAATAGGATTTATAGATAATAAACATGGTAATGTGACAATATATATGCAATGTATGTGACCGATCATACCCCCACACTTATCTTTTGCTCGCCCTCGAGCAAAACATCAAAACTAATCTTAATCAATTATTAGACCACTTCGCAGGTCATTCGATTGCACAGAGCATGTGCAATAAGCCGTTAAACCTTTAGGTTACCCCTAGAGGACGAGTTTTGTCTCGTGAGGGTTTTCAGTGGATTCCACCCACAAATCCATAAAGAAAGAGAAAAAATGTTAGTATTTTCGTAAAGCATTTTGAAAAGAAAGAAAATATTTGAAGTATATTTGTAATAGTTCAAGTAATTTATAAGTTATAGGAATATCAAACTTTTCATTCCTAAACTTAGTCTCTATACAAAAACATGTCATCAATTAAAGTAAGGAGTCAAATTGTATTTTTCATCTAGTCTATTACTTTACCCTGAGTCATATGCACCTTTGGGACCGTGAAGTTTGACTAAGGGTTCTTTAACATTAACTCTTATGCCTTATTTATATTTATTTTTGATGGTATTTATTCCTCAATTCCATTAGGCTTTCTGATCTGCCCATGTAATGAGCTTTTAGATGGTGACACCAAAACTGGACAGTCTTAGGGTACTAGGTAAGAAAACACCCCTAAGGACTTAAATACTCGAGCAGACAAGGCCACGAAACCAAGGATTTTTATTCATAAAATGTACCCATTTTAGGCGTGAATACTTATGCTTTATGAGGCACAAATACCCAGCTTAATCAGAGGATTTATATATATATTTTCTCTAATTATCTTTTGCATAAATACCAAGGCTTTCTTAGGCTAAATCACCTAGCTAATCAATAAGTAGATTTATTTATTTTTCATAGATATACATATATATTTTTTTTTCTTTTTTCTTTTCTTTTTTTTTATAAGGCATGAGAGTCTTTGTTTTTGAACCCTAAGTGTGTAAGTGTATAAAGTGTGCATCTTTCATCAAGGTAAAGATCAAGACTAAATTACTTTCACAAATTTTCTTCCTAACCTTAAAAATCAAACAAATCATCTTATTTTGACTAAGTTTAAGAAATCCTAATTATGATTTTCCTATTCCTTAAAATTGACTTAATTTCTTAAAAAAAAAATATCATAATATTGTTCTTACCTTTCAAAAAGCTTTATATATATATATATATATATATATATATATATATATATATATATATATATATATATATATATATATATATATATATATCTTTGTTTTCTTCTCTTTTTTTTAATTATATTAGTCATGTTAGAGCCCTCCCCAACACTTATCTCATGCATTGTCCCCAATGTATGAAAGAAATGTATAGATGTATGAAATGAAATGTAAAAGAGGTGCATATATTATACAAAAATATGTACAACATCAAGTTTCTCCCACACCAAGATCTATTTCGGTCTCATTCCTCTAGCTCTCTTCCTATCATTCCAATGAGTCCTCTTTATAGGGCATAGTGGGGAGGCCAATTTTTTTGTCATTTTAGCTCTCTTTCTCCCAAGTCTCACCTTCTTTAGGTTTTTCTTTCTCATATTTCTACATTTATTATTCAAAAATTAATCTCCACCACACTTCTCAGTTGGAACTTCCTCACTATGAATGACTAGGAATTCTAACTTAGTTCCATATATCTCTTCAAAACTTAGGTCAACACTTTCCTCTGGAGATGTGTAATTAACCAAAATATCCCTAATTGGTTCGTCCAAATACATGAGTTCTTCTTTGAAGAGGTTTTCAAAGAGTGTGTCAATCGGAGGTTCTTGAATTATATTCTCATGCAATATATTATTGGTTGGCTCAGCGAAAGTGAAAATATTCAAATCAAATTTTCTTTTTTTAAAGGGGACTCTAAAATTAGGATCTCTGACATATACGTTATCATAAGATAATCACATTCATTCTTAAATAATCATCAAGAAACAGAGACTCATTCTCTATACCTTCACTTTCTTCATCACAATTATTTTCAACAAACTTTATCTCCAATGTTTGGTCTCTTATCTTATGAGGTTGTTTTTCAAAGTTGAAGACATTGACTTCTCTAGTCATATCCCCAAAGGTTAATCTCATAGACCCATTCCTACAATTAATAATAGCATTGGCAGTAGTAAGGAATGGGCACCCAAGGATAACAAGAGTTTGAGCCCTAGGATTGGACACAGGTTGTGTCTCAAAAACTATGAAATTAACTGGGTAGATAAACTCCCCAACCCGGATAAGGACATCATTAATTTCTCCCTTTAAAACTTTTGCAAAACGATCAGCCAGTTGGATTGTGACTCGAGTTGGACTAAGATCGCCCACTTGTTGATAAACTGATAATGGAACCAGGTTGATACTCGCTCCCAAGTCAAGAAATGCGTGACTAATCTCGGCTTGTCCTATAGTGCAGACAATGGTAGGACAACCCGGATCCTTATACTTGACAGGGATCGGATCTGACAGTAGCTCACTAATGTTAGTAGCTAAGAAGACTTTCTTGGGTACATTAGTCTTTCTCTTCTTGGTGCACATGTCCTTAAGAAATTTTGCATAAGATGGGACTTATTGGATGGCATCAAAGAGTGGCACATTTAGCGTCACTTGGTTGAAGATCTTAATTATTTTATCCATGTGTGGATTCTGCTTGTTTTTCTTTAACCTAGGCTTGTACACCTGACTGGTTGACTTATCTGTTTCAGATTCATCAGATTTGGAAGAATTGGGACTAGTTGAAGTGGATGCTGGAGTGTGATTGTGCTGACTGGGATTGGGTGGTGTTGACAATTGGTTATCACTTTCTTTCCCGACCTCAATGTATGAACAACATTACATTGATTCAATGATTGATCCTCAACCAAATGAGCTTGTTGAGAATTCCTAGGATTCATAATTGGTTGACTGGGCAATGTACCCTTTTGCCTCTCATATTGTGGATTGACTAACTGGCTCATTTGACCCTCTAGCCTCTGTATTGTTTGCATGAGGGAATCTTGGTTCTTCATGTACCTTTTCATATTTCTCTCAAAATCAGTCATTCTCCTTTCAAGTTGAGGATTCTGGAAGGAACATGGTGGAGCTTGGTTGGAAAAATTTTGTTGATAATTTGAAAAATTGTTAGGAGAATTGTGAGGGTAATTTGGAAAGTTAGGTTGATGATTGGAAGAATTATTGGGATGATGGAAGTGGCTTGCCTGGTTCGATCATGAGTGGTCATTGTTGTGTTAGCTCCATGAGAAATTTGGGTGATTTCTCCAGCCAGGATTGTACGTTGGAGCGTAAGAATCATTGTTCAGCCTTGAAAAGGTCGCATTCATTGGTTCTGGAAAGTGTTGTTGAGCTTGAAACACACGACATTCCTCAAAAACATGATTCATGGCCTGATAGGAAGTACAACCTGGAGTTGAAAATTGGTTTGGGCTGACTTGATTGACTGGACTTGGTTCCTTAGTTTTTAAAACTTTCAGTCTTCTCGCTAAGTTAGCTAACTTAGCCTCATTAGTTATGGATGATTTAATTGAATGGAGACCTCTTTTTGAAGAGATGGAGTTTTGGATTCCTAAAGCTTTCACTAGTAGGTTCCCATTAGATGGTCTTTTCAGCTAGATTCTCATATAAATCTCATCCTTCATGCTTATCCTTCTGCAAGAATCCCCCTTGGCACATGCTTTCTAAAAGGATCTTGGTTGAGTAGTCTAAACCGTCATAAAGAATTTGGTATTGTCGCCATTTCTCTATTGCATGATGAGGACATTGGACAAGGAGGTCTTTGAAGCGTTCAAAGTACCTCCAAAATGGTTCACTAGGTTCTTACTTGAATTACATAATATTTTTCCTAACAAGAGCGGTCTTATGAATTGGATAGAATTTCTTCAAGAAGTACTTGATTAAACCATCCCAGGATGCGATAGAGCTTGCCGCTAAGCTGTAGAGCCATTTCTTGGCTAAGTCCTTAAGAGCAATGGGACAAATCTCAACCTAATAGTATCATCTGCAAGGTGTGGGATTTTCATCATTAAGCATACTTTCTCAAATTCTCTTATGAAGAAATAAGCATCTTCGGACTCTAAGCCATGGAACTTAGGGAGTGTGTTGGTCACCTGAGGCTTAAGTTCAAAGTTGTGTTCACCAACCGATAGAAGTTGGATGCAGGATGGAAGTGATGTTCTAATGGGATAGAACCTATCCTGTAAAGATGTCAGTTGAGCCATAACCGAATCTGGTCTTGGTTCGAACTTGGGTGGTGATGTGTTTTTAGTTAACCTAGATGAATTAGGGTCGCTTGACCACACTTGCATACACAAACACAATAACAAACAAGTTCACCAATAGTCAATAAGAGAAAATATCCAAACCTAGTCTAAGGTAACCTTGACCTAGACAACTCCTAACTGGTTGATTGTCCACAAGAGGTATAATACAAACTTTGACCATAAGCTAATCAGCCAGGTCAGGGAAAGATTGGTGGGAGGTATCCACGCAAAATCGACGGGCCTAATTAAGCCAAACCACCAGCCTTCGGGGTTTCGCCCCTCAATCCCTTTCCTAGACACTGATTTGGTAGGAGTTAAATTCTTAACACCTCCCTCCTTAGGATAATCTCCTAGTGAGTTCGAGATGTCACTAAAGCCAACGTCTATCAGATTTTACTTAGGCTTAGGTTGTGCGTACTTGGAGATGGTTTGTGGGCTAAGGAAGGGTAATGACTTTCCCACCTTATCTTAATTTGGGTTTTGCCCTTAGAATTGATTATGCAGAGTGTGCCAGAGATACAAAAGTAACATTCAAAAGCAAATATCACCCAATAATGTTTCCTAAACTATATGCTATGCATACGTACCTTGTCTCCAGCTATCTTTATATGCTGTCTAAAAATCACTAAAGACAAGTCGGCAAAAAGTAGAATCTAAGCTCCAGACGCAAGGCTAATCATCGCTACCAGCGCAGCACCAAGACGCGAGGGTTAAAACCCGCGTCGCGACATCATTACAAGGACCAAGACGCGAGGGTTGAAACTCGCGTCTCAGCATTATTGTAGTACCAAGACGCAGAGTCCAAAGCTCGCGTCTCACGTGAAGCTTGACGCAGAATTAGAAGCTCGCGTTTCTCAAGCATCACCTCAATGGCAAATGCGAGGCCCAAAGACTGCGTCTCGGTTATAGCTGCCCTCATTACTGGGTCAATTACTACCCACGTAATAAGAGAGTTAACCCCATTATGGAGTGTTTTTAAGGGACACGTTTACCCCCTGAAACCTCTATAAATTGCCAAGTTTGCTATGGAAAAGGGGTCAAAAAATTCTTGGTAAAAAAAAAGAACTTTAGTTGTAAGCCATAGAAGCACCAAGACTTCTAGCTAAAAAGAAAGAGAAAGTTCAACTCTTCTAATAACTTGCTGCATACAAGTTTATTTTGCCTACAATCTCTTTGAGATCCTTGGTGGATAGAAGCTGTGTTACTTCGCCTACTATCCAAAGAGAGGATTACCAAGAGGTCCTGACGTTCACCCAGTCAACGGAAATCACTTTCCATCGCCACATCAAGTGCCTCGCTTTAAACAAAGAGGAGATCTGAGCTTGAATATCTCTCCTCTCTTGTAAGAAGATTATTGATCCACTGTAATTTTCTTTACTATCAAATATAGAATTTACTCCTCGATCTTCAATTTCCCCTACCAAACAAGAGATGGGACTCCGCTGGGGATTACTTTCTCTACTGATGAGCAAGTCGTGGCGCAAGGTGACCTCACCTATGTGGGAAAAATAGTCGAATCACTCATTATTGAGTTTGACCAGGTAAGGTATGAAGAGTTCCTCTCTTCTAACTCTAAGAGCCCTAGAGCGCGGCAGTACCGCAAGGTCTCCTCGGGGCCCCGCTCTCCAGTTCACTCTGAGATCCTCTCAGACGCGACTGGCAAGAAGGATGTCATGGCTAACCACGTCATGCGTAACGCCCGCGTTAACGTCTCCCATGAGACCCGCAAGGATAGCGTTTCTGATGCTCAGCCCGCTCATGCCCGTCCTCTCCCCTAGCATTAGGTTACCAGGGGTACCCAACAACCTATATGACGTAACCGGAACGCTGAACGTCGACAGATGCGACGTGCGCGTCAACTACAGATGCAAGAAGCTGGAACAACTATCTGTCCAGAAGATACAGGATGCGAGGTTCAAGCCCGCGTCTCTTCTGAATCACGTCAGACACGTGAAGTTTGCGTTTGAAAATCTAAACACGAGGCTCACCAAACTTGCGTTTCTAAAGCTCTACTTCCCAAATGCGACGTTCAGCAGCACGAGGTCCGTGCCTCTCATCCGAGACACGAGATCCGCGTCTCTAAAGTTACACACAGGACCCAAAAGGCCTGCGTTTCTCAAGTGTCGCTAGCCAGATGCGACAATCAGCAACGCGAGGTCCGTGTCTCTTCTCATCAGAGGCGCGAGACGCACGTTTCAGAGCCAAAACGCGAGAGCCGCGTCTATTTTGCAAGACGTGAGCTCCGCGTCTAAGAACCTGCGTCTCAGCTTTACGACACATGGATAGCTCTCAGAAGCTGAAAAGCCCTCGACAACCCGAGATTGATCTCTTTGGTCCTCCTCCGACAGATCTAGAGATTATTTGACGAAGAAAAGGAGTGCTAATCAGATCACTCCGGCTTGTTGCTGTGAACGGCTCATCACTACAATGCTCTCTGAATGCCGCTGCAGCCAACATATAAGCAAACAGTCAGTATTCAGACGACTGATCCCAACCTCCCGATCAGCCAAAAGGAATCGCTCCCCACAGGAGAAACCTTCTCTGACATGGAGTACCCTGAAGTCACTGCAAACGTGGCAAGCAAAAGTAGGAAAAAACAACCAGCAGTCAGCTCCGATGAGTCTTAAACGGAATCAGAAGGAGTGTATCGGTATACTCGCACTCGGACTTGTGCGGTTGCCCTGATCAACTATAGTGCCCTAGTTTGGGGCATTGAAGTAAATGAATCACATTCCGTCCTTGCAGAATCGCAGCTTCGAACTCTTCCATAGAGAAGGAAGCCTCGCATACATGACAAATACTCCTGAGGAGACGGCCAGGCGCTTTGAACAACAAGCCCAGGTCCAGAGGGAACAATTTGATATGATTTATGCTCAACAAGAATCCATCGATTCCCTTAAACAGATGCGGGCACAATTGCTTGAGGACAAGAGGAAGTCAACCGCCAAAACTTCTTCTAAAAAGTCCAAAGGTAAACGGAAAGAGGGAGAAAGCTCATCTTCTGTACCTATCGAGGAGAAGGAGCAATCTGATTCCGAGTCATCTAAATCCTCGTCTAAGGAGGAAGGCAACCCGGACCATGGGAGTATTCATTCTAAAAGAATGAGTCAATTGGAGCACCGTCTGGAAGTCGTTACCAACCGAAAAGGCCTCTAAGAAGCAGGAGTGATCCGGCCATATCCAGCTGAGTGGGACCTTGTTTCATACCCTCCTAAGTTCAAAGCTCCAACCCTACAAGCTTTTGACGGTAAAGGGCCACCGAACCAACATATCTACTACTTCAAGTCTCAAACAGAAATGTAGTAGATAATGATGCCATCCTGGCACGTTTTTTCATCGGCACTCTAAAAGGGCTTGCCTTTGAATGGTTCATGAAACTTCCAGAAGGCTCCATCAAAAATTGGAATGATCTGGAGAAGCTCTTCCTGACACGCTTCTTTGAAGATGACTCGGAGATCACAATGCCTACTCTCCTGGCCACGAAGCAGCGAAAGGGAGAGTCAGTCAAAATATTTGTGGAAAGATTTCAGCACATACCACTCCGATGTCCTAGCGGTGCCACACCTGGTAGAAACATGCTGCCATAATCTGCAAACTTCACTCCTAGCCCAAATAGGAGTTGCTGAGAGCCGCACCTGGAAGCAACTGGTCCAGCAAGGTGAACAGGATGAAGAAATTTTCACCAGGATTAAGGCAGAAGAAAATAAACCCAGATCCAAAAAGTCGACAAGACGCATGCCAGAAACATCTTTTCAATAAAAAATGAAAGATAATTTGGCGACGAAGACAAAATCCTCCGTCAAACCTCAGCCAGTCAGGGGAGGTGGTTCTTCAAGTCAGCCACGCGCCAACAAGCAGTATTCCTTTAAGGACAAGCATGTCGACTCGTTGTTCAAGCTACTCAATAAGAGCAATAAATTGAAGCTTCCCGAAGCTAGACGTCAAGAAGAAGTCGGTAAGTCCAATAATCCTAACTACTGCCTGTATCATAGGATGCTGGGGCACCCCACCAAGACTTTTACATCTTCAAAGACATCCTTCAAGCTCTGATCGATACAGAAGTGCTAAAGTCCATCCAAAATAGAAGAAAGTGACGGCTAATATGACATCATTCCTTCAGTTTGGACAACAGCCTCCAGCACCGTCTGGAGTAGTTCCCATCCCGAAAGGGGAACTAAGAATGATCAATACGGACCCACATCATCAACAAGAGAAGGGTCTGGTAACTGTCCCCACGCCTCAGGGAGAAATTATGTGGGTTCATCCCAACCTTGTGGAAGGCCAACAATGGACTACTGTTACCAATAGAAAGTCCAAAGGCAAAGCAAAAGCTTGATCCTGCAACGTGTGTGCGTTTCTTCCCAGGAAACAGAAACCGACATTCCCTCAATAACTGATTCGAAAGAGGAAATAATTGTCCTTGCCGCAGAACCCAAACAACCGCTCGTGACAGAAACTCATTCGGGTCAGTCATATTTAAAGAAGTATGACAAGATGGTGGCAAACCCTCCTAAACCTACTACAGAGTCAGCCAAGCCCTCCACAAAACAACCTGTGGAGAAGCAGAAAGAGCTTCGATTTTCCAAGGCTCTCCTAAAGGACAATGCGAAAGGATCCATAACACCTTACCGCTTTGACGTCCTGGCTTTATTGGCTAATATCCCGGCCAGAATCACCCTTTACGAGCTCCGAGGCTATCTAAGTCAACAAGAGAAGCTCTAAGGGAAGCCCTAACTAATGCTGAGGTCTTCATGGCCCAAATTCTGGCTAGATCACAGGAGAAAGATGGAGAGGACTACCTCCATGCGTCCCAAAATGCTCCCTGCATCACCTTCATGTCAGATGACATGCAGGTCAAGGGAAAACATGATCGGCCCCTGTACTTCACAGGGTACATTGGATCGTTTGAAGTGAGCCGCATTCAGGTAGATCCAGGATCTGCATTGAGCATCATGCCTCGCTGGGTCATGCAGCACTTAGGGATCCCACCCACCGATTGAGTGCCACCTAGACTATCATCTATAGTTTCAACGCCAATGGTACGCGCCCAATAGGGAAGATCAAGCTCAAATGCCTGATCGGGGACCTAAAGTCTGAAGTAACATGCTATGTGATCGACGCCGACACTTCATACAATTTGCTGCTAGGATGACCGTGAATTCATCGTAATTCCATCGTCCTCTCCACTCTCCATCAAGTTATGAAGTACATTGACAGAAATGGGAAAGTCTGAACGTTGATTGCTGAAAGGCATCCGTTCAAGGGGGTAGAGAACTATTTCACAGACTCCCTCCTGTACCAAGACTCTCTAGAAACGAACGGGAATTCACAACTAGGAGAACCAGACTCTGGTAACGAAGCTGATACAGAGCCAAAGGTGGAAGAAAAGTGCATGTGGAATTAAATCCACTTGTAACGAGCATTAATAAGCTCGATGTTAATAACATTGCCGATGACATAGGCTAGTGGTATATTAATGAAGAGTTGAATTTGGCTTACTTTTCTGTGTTTGCTTCTGATTCAGTGCCATCAGACACTAGTACCAAGGTGGATAATGACACCTGGTCGGCAATGGATGCTCTGACATCATTGCATGTACCAATGAAGTTATCCTTCAAAACGTACCAGGATGTCGGTGATGCACAAGAATCGGTCTTCATGGTCCCAGCAAGATGCAAAGGCCAAAAACCAATTCTTTTCGAAAGAATCAAGTCTGAATTGATGTCTTGTCAAGAGTCAAAAAGCGAAAACAAAGCTCCTCAGCTCACTCATTATGAGCCAAATATACTCAAGATGTGGAAAACATGAGGTATGATCTGACAAATGGTCCTAATTTGAACTTCGGCAAAGGGAGAAGAACACTACTTCAGTCTTTCATTCCGAAAGGGAAGACCCCTGACTATTACCATCGAACTCTCAGGGGTTTGGGCTATGTGTCGACTTCAATTCCATCAGCCTCTGAGTCCGAAGGGTCATTATACCATAATCACTCGTCTGGCACGTCATCGTGGGAGTCGGACGTTTAGTGTGTGTAACCTCTTCAGAGAACTTTCAGTAAACATGGTGTCAACAAGCCACCTAGAAGACGGAGATGAAGAAACAATCCAGTCTGACACAGATCCTTGGATCAAATACTTAAACACTCTCTGGGATATTCATTTCGAGCAACGCGAACCACCCACGGATGATAAGGTCACCCAGATTAATCTGGGAGATATGGCTAATCCTAAGCCCATCTTTATAAGCGAAAGCCTATCATCCTCTGAGAAAGAAGATTTAATATCCCTTCTGCGGGGTATATAGATATTTTCACTTGGAATTACGAGGACATGCCTGGGCTTGATCCTCGAGTGGCTATGCATCGCCTTAACATTAATTCGGACGTAAAGCCAGTCAAATAGCAACAACGATGGTTTCATCCAGAGATAATGGAAGCAATCCAGTCAGAAGTCAAGAAGCTTATAGACTCTGGCTTCATTAGGGAGAAGCAACACCCTGATTGGGTAGCCAATATCGTCCCCGTTACCAAGAAAAATGAAAAAAAATCTAGATTTGCATCATTTTTGCGATTTAAATGAGGCCTGTCCCAAGGACGAATTCCCCCTCCTAATCACAGATGTCATGATTGACAATACGTATGGGTTTGAACAAATGTCCTTTATGGATGGATTCTCAGGGTACAATCAAATGAAAATGTACCTGATGATGAAAAGCATACTTCTTTCAGGACATCACTGGGGTATATTGCTATACTATCATGCCCTTCGGACTGAAGAACGTGGGGCGACATATCAGAGAGCTATGAATGCAATTTTCATAAACACATGCGTAAAACAGTGGAATGCTACGTCAACGACATTACAGTGCAAAGCTGCGCCAAGGCCGACCACATAGCAGATCTGAAGACAGTTTTTGAAATCATGCGGGTATATCAGTTGAAGATGAACCCCACCAAATCCCTCCTGGGGGTAGCCAGCGGTAAATTCCTAGGGTTTGTAGTGACATCCAAGGGAATTCACTTAGACCCAGAAAAAGTCCGCGCTGTTCAGGAAATGTAACCTCCAAGGAATCTCAGAGAACTTAGAGGATTGCAAGGACGACTAGCATACATCCGAAGCTTTATCTCAAATCTCTCCTAAAGATGCCAACCCTTCACCAAATTGATGAAAAAGAGTGTCTCATTCATTGGGATGATGCTTGCTAATAAACGTTTGAGAAAATCAAACGATACCTCATGTAATCACCTGTCCTTACAGCTCCCGTGTCGGAAAAATCTTTCCTGCTATATATCCGAGTGATGATCATTCCTTAGGAGCTTTACTAGCCCAGAATAATGATCAAGGACATGAGCAGGCAATCTACTATCTGAGCAGAACTATGATTGGAGTCGAACATCGGTACAACCTGATCGAAAAAGAATGTTTGGCGTTGGTGTTCGCTATCTAGAAAATGCGACACTATTTGGTGGGCCAGACTATAAATGTTATACCAAAAGTCAACCCTTTAAGGTTGCTCATGACGAAGCCATCGTCACTAAATGGTCGGCTGGTAAAATGGGCCATACTGCTATTCCAATATGAGATGCGCTTTTTACCATAAAAAGCCGTGAAGGGACAAGCGGTGACAGATTTTCTAGCTGAACATCCGGATCCGAGAGCAAACAAACTTTACGAAGATCTCCCAGACGAAGTCGCTGAAGTTTGTCTGACCCAGACGTCTTTTGAAAGTCAGGTGTGGCAACTCTTCTTCGACGGTGCATCGAGAACAGGTCCATGAGGGCACATCATAGCAGGAGTGGGGGTAGTATTGGTCTCCCCACAAAATTATGTGATCCCTTGAGCTTTCTCATTAATCGAGCCCTGCTCCAACAATGTAGCGGAATACAATGCCCTCTTGATTGGAATGCAAATCGCCGATGAGATTGGCGTTAAAAATCTCGAAGCATACAGTAACTCTAAACCCATCGTTAACCAAGTTCGCGGGGAGTACGAAGTCAGACATGAAAACTTAGTACCCTATTACAACGCAACTATCTCTATGGCCGAGAGGTTCGAAAACTTTTACATCGATCATGTACCACGCCAGCAAAATGCGCATGCAGATGCACTGACATCTCTTGCTGCCTCATTAGCCCTTCCGATTGGAGTAGTAGAGAAAATACTTGTCTACAACCACGATTTGTATTTCCTAAGAGTCACTTTTGAAGATCGCCAAAGGCTGACAGGAGACTGTCAAGCCAAAGAAGCTTTTGAGACTTCAACGGTCCAGAACTCAGGGATTGGCGATTCCCATACATCGACTATGCCTTGTATGGCATCCTGCCTGATGATCCCAAAGAAGCGACTGCCATTAGAAGAAAAGCCCCCAAATTCTATTATAATGTGATCACGCGAACACTGTATCACCGATCGCATGACGGGATCCTCCTCCGCTGCCTATCACAAAAAGAGGCACAGGAAGTACTCCAAGAAGCGCATGATGGTATGTGTGGAGCTCATCAGCCTGGTCCAAAGCTTGGGGATCGACTCCGAAGACTGGGATATTATTGGCCTAAGATGATCCTAGATGCCATCACTTATGCCAAACGATGCTACGCCTACCAAGTCCATGGTGATTTCATTCATCGAGCACTAGAATATCTCCACTCTATAACCTCTACCTGGCCATTTGAGATGTAGGGGATGGACGTGATTGGCCCTATCAGCCCACCATCATCCAAAGGCATCGGTTCATCTTAGCTATAACCAATTACTTCTCTAAATAGGCTGAAGCTATTCCTTTGAGGGAGGTAAAGACATCTAATGTGATCAAGTTTGTTAAACATCACGTCATCTACCGTTTCGGTGTGCCACAGTGAATTGTCCATGACAATGGGCCCCAGTTTGTCAGTCAGGCTTTTCAGAGGTTCTGTAATAAGTTCAGAATCCAGAGTGTGTCCTCAACGACATACTACCCAGCCGCTAACGGCCTCGTAGAAGCTTTCAACAAAACTATTGAAAAACTTCTCAAGAAATTTGTCTCGAAAAGCCAACGTGACTGGGACGACAGGTAGGTGAATGCTTATGGGCCTATCGCACAATTGTCCGAACCCCAACGAAGGTTACACCATTCTCTTTGGTATACGGGTGTGAAGCTATACTCCCGCTAGAAATCCAAATCCCATCTCTACGTGTCGCCTTGACGGTAGAGATGACGAATGAAGAGAAGCATCGACTGCGACTCCAAGAGCTGGAGGTTTTGGATGATAAATGCCTGCAAGCTAACAGCAAATCGAGCTCTATCAAGTTTAAATTACCAGAGCCTTCAATAAGAAAGTCAAAAAGCGAACTTTCAAGAAAGGTGATCTTGTCATAGCCGTTAGAAAAACCTATGGTGATGACACATAAGACAAAAGAAAAATTTCAACCCAAATGGGAAGGACCATTTGTACTAGAGTCGGTCTACTCAAATGGAGCATACCGCCTCATAACCTCAGACGGTGATGCACTCATGATGCCAATCAATGACAAATTCTTGAAGAAATATTATCCTTGATAGCACTCTTCTCCCGATCAGGTTAATACTACACCTCTGACCGAAGCTCCAGATCCAAGATCAACGCTAAGGAAAGCTTTCTTCCTTTACTGGATCACATCATGGTCAATCAGCATCAAGCTAATCAAGCGCTGGTTACATTATGATGCATGACGCAAATATTGAAGAAGAAACAAATGCAAAACTTCAGACTTAGCTTGTTACTCTTCTCTAATGTACCCATGGACATCCGACGCCTCCGATGGCTAGGGATAGAGGAAAATGTTGGCTTTTAAGTCCAACGTAAGTCTTCGACAACTCATCATGCTGAGGGGAATAGCATGGCTAGCCCAACTCAAACGATAGTTGATAAAGTACACCAAATCTGTTGATAGTTAAAGGTTTGCTAAAAATCCTAATGGACTTGGTCCTAACCTCTCCTCTAAAATCTCCTACCAATCTCACCTACAGAATGATAGGACCATAAAAATACCTGTGTTCTGAAAGTACACCTAGAGGAGGGTGGATAGGTGTAAGGCTAATCTAATGACAAATAATGTGGAATTAAAAACTAATTACAAAACACTTAGTGTAACCAAGGAGTGTAGCCGAATTTTCGGTGAAGGGCTCTGGACTAACTCCTCTAAATTCCTCTAAAGAAGAGTTGAGGTGCTATGTAAAGCTCTATTGGTTTAACACAAGTATGGCACACAATCAAACCCAAGCATATATGTATGATATGAACAATATGATGCAATCCATAATATAAGAGAGAGAGAGAGAGAGAGTTAGAGATAGTGGATCAAACGCAAATACAAAGATATGTTTTGGGATTCGAGCACCCAGCTCTACGTCCCTATCTTCACACAGAAGGATTTCCACTATATCGTCCACACAGGACTTCCCACACAGGGAACCTCCACTGAGGATTTGGGCAAATACAACTTAGGACTACACAACTCCTCTCTCACCAAATACAACCTCTCACTAGAGGCAAGACACAACATAAATCACCTCTACACGTAGAGGGATAGACACTTAGCCAAACAAAAATCAACCTCACACAAGAAGGAGATGAAGAGAAATGAGCCCAAAAGCCCACCAGAATTCTGAATTAAATTAGAATTAATTCGAGCTCAGTAAATCAAGAAAAAATCAAGAGGTTGAAAATCGGTTGAGAAGAATCCTCTCAGAATCGATCGGTTGAAGCAAAAATCAAAGGCCATTTCGTCAAAATCCCAGACTCAAATGAAGAAACCAACTGAAGATAAAAGCAGAAGGGAAATCCAGCGAGACCCACCAACAGGGTGTGGCCACTTGGCCACACCCTGGCCGCAAAAACGCGGCCAAAGCCGCATTTCCGCGGCTTGGTTGTGGAGTTAGGGGGAGCGTTTGCTCCCCCGATCTCCCCGGGATCCTGTAGGTTGGGTTTTTGCCTATAAAAAGCCAGTATTTTCACTGAAAAAGGGACGACCATGCAGAGATAGGATTTAGTCCAGTTTTCATTCTTTGTAGTTTAGGTTTTTCTTTTCTTTTTATGTAATTTTAATTTGTATGTAAGCTTAGGTTAGATGAAGATTCATGTAAGTAAGAGAGAGAGGCTTATGTGAGAGTGACACCGATGTACCCTCCTCCTTTCTTCCATTGTTTCTGCAAGCAATAAAGGTAAATACTTTTTTTATGTTCGTCTCTTTACTTTTGTTTTCTTTTGTTTTCTTCTTTCTCTTTCTACTTTACCTCTTTTGGTTTTGATGAGAATGCAAGTGAATCCAGAAGCATAAGTATAACAACGTTTTTGTGAGTGCCAACGATACTTCATGAAGATGTTCTCCTCCTCAAGATCCGTATCACTTCATTCTTGCTCGGCTTGATGATATAATGCGAACGGGGACTGAGCTCGATCCTATGACTTATGCGTTGAACGCCTCCGAAGCAAGGTAGAACATGCAAGGGTTCCAGGTAAGTCATCAACCAAACTAGGTGAGTAATTCCTTAATCTTCTTTCCTTTCTTTTATTTCTTAGTTTAGATCGCCAACACGATTTCTTTCACCACATCTTCCAAATCGTTTTCGCTTTTTTTTTTCCAATTCATTTGTACATAGTCATTTTCTGGTTTTCTCCACCTTCTTCATCTATCGCTTTTTTTAACTTTAACATAACTCTTTTCATTTCTTTAAACAAAGAAGAACTTTCGTCTTTCTTCACAAAGATTTCAATACAAAACCTTGAATGCTTCTATCGCAAACCCTCCTTGTGGATCACGACCCGCATAGCCACTTGCTATAGCGGTAAGAATTGAGCACTTGCACATGTTGATTCTTAAATCTGAAATTCTTTATTTTGTGTGCAGGTAAAGCTTCAATCATCTATCTATTCATGAAAATCATATATATGAAAAATCGAAACTGGTTAAACCGAAAAAAAAAACTGGTACTTTAAAACAGGTGTGTGTATGTGAACTTGAACATATCAACACTATCTAATCTTTACAGTGATCTAAATATAATCTTAGACTAAACAAACTGAGGTCTTCTTGTAGAACTCCTTCTCCAAGTTGACTCGATCCAAAACCGATCCAACAAGCTTGACTCCAATCGAGTGCTAGATGCGATCTTGACGCTCGAGCTCTTGAATCACCATGTAAAAGCTCCAAAACACCTTTGTTGAAGCTAATCACCTACTAATATCTTGATCAAATATCTGAAATAAATATCACAAGATTATTAGTAACCAATAACTACATGAGTTAATTATCATCAAAACTAGAGTGAAGGGCCTCTGGGCCAACAATCTCTCCCTTTTTGATGATGACAAAATTCATGGAGTTATATATGCATGGATTAAAGTTAAGCTTCATAGAAGCTCCCCCTTAACTCATGTATAGCAATAAACAATAAAGATATGTCATGAATGCTCAACATAAATATGTATAAACATGATATTTGATACCATGAAATAAACACGCTCTTGATACCAATGTTAAAATAATAATGTTTTAAAAAAATGCTGCTCTTGATACCAATAAAAGATGCTCTTGATACCAATGGTAAAAATAACAAATTAAACCTAACAAAAGATGCTCTTGATACAAATGGTAAAAGATATCAAATTAAACAAACATGCATATATATATATATATAAACTTCAAATTTCTCTCCCCCTTTTAGTCAATTCATCAACAAAGGGGTACAAAAACTAAAGACATAAATAATATTTTTCTCCTTTTTGCATAAATCAAAACAATAAAGGTGTATATGCTAATACATTCATGAGAGGAGAGACGTGAAGTTAACTCCCCCTGCATACAAGCATTATATGAAAAAGAGATGATAAGACCCTAATCACATAAAGCAAATATACAATGTATAAAAGGAGATGTGAAGCTCCTCCTACATACGTGTAAGACATAGAGAAGAGCGGTCAAGCTCCTCAATATGAGATATACTCAACATGAATATATATATATATATATATATATATATATATATATATATATATATATATATATATATATATATATATATATATATATATATATATATATATATATATATGAGAAAAATGTATATCAGCCCGCGGGCTGAGAGTAGTCTCTCAGCCTGCGGTGACGTGGCTCAAATTGTCACCTCACTGACTCGCGGCACGCTTTTAGGTGACTGTTAAATTACCAAATACCCCTTATGAAAAGCAACTCTTTTTGGTTCCCTTCCTTATTGTTTATTATTATTTTTCCCTCTTTTTTTTGCCGCTCTTTATAGGATATTCTATATAATTACTTTTCACCCTATTTCCTGACCTCTTTTTGAAAGATCTAGTTTCACCTTTTCAGTCTGCGATAAACTTTTTTCTGAAAATATAAAATCTTTTCAGATCAATTTTTTTTGTAAAATATTTAATGTCGACGTCTGAGCAGTATACCGGCGATCTTAATATGGAAGATATTGCATCTGGTTCTACTTTCTCTCAGAATATTAAAAATATTGAAGGGTTGACATCTCTGCATGCCGATCAACAAGTTTTAATTGTTTATATATATTTTAAAAACAATTTCTTAAATATTTAATGTTTTCTCTTTAGACTATGAGGTACTGCGACCGTTTTAATATTCGGTCGCAATCTTATTTGAAAATAATCTCCGGCTGTGAATTCTTTTTTTCTAGGGTATGCGTCTTAGGTCGCAGTCTTTAGTAAGGAGTAATATATATTTCTTCACATACGGATAACTGCGACTTAGGTCATAGTCTTTAGTAAGGAGTAATATAGATTTCTTCACATGCGGATAACTGCGACTTAGATCGCAGTCTTTAGTAAGGAATAATATAGATTTATTCACATACTGATAACTGCGACTTAGGTCGCAGTCTTCAATAAGGAGTATTTAGATTTCATGTCGTATGTAAAATCTTATTTTTATTTATTGCGACTTAGGTCGCAGTCTTTAGTAAGAAGTAATATATTTCTTCTCATACGGATAACTGCGACCTTGGTCGCAACAGCTGATAAGAAGTAAATTGTTTTCATCTCTTATGCGACCTTGGTCGCATTTATATAACTTATATTTTAGAATACAGTGATATCTAAAAAATATTTATATTCATTTAATTCGTGTAAATTCTTTTTGTAGGATATGAATGGACATGCAGAAATGTCTGGAAGCTCAGATAAGTTTATAGGGAAACAGTTCCTGTCGCATATGAAAGCATACAATTTTTACAATTCTTTTGCAAGGAATAGAAGTTTTAGCGTGAGAAGAAAAAGTACAGATAAGTCACGGAAGCCTCCTCATGAGATGATTTGCAGAAAATTTTGCTGCAACAAGGAAGGTCTGAAGAAGTTGTGTGACAAAAGACAGGAGGGGCTTACAATGCATCGTCGAGTTAACACTAGAGTAGGTTGTCCTGCTGAGATGCATATCCGTCTTCGTTTATTTTTGGACTCAACTCGATATTGGGTTATCACAAATTTGTTGATACTCATTCACATGAATTGTCTAGCCCGGATAAGGTACATCACCATTACTCTCACCAGACTCATCGTTCAACAATTAGCAGAAGCATTATGAGTAATCTGGTTGATGTTGGAATGCGGCCTTCAAATATTTCCCGCGTTGTTAATGCAATGAGCCAGGGAGAAGGCTGTGAAGAAGTGCTCCCTCAACAAGTTATTGATTTCACTCGTCAACGTAGAAATAACTGCGGTCATGAGTTTATTGCTATTATCAAATATTTTCAAGAGAAAGCCGAGACCGATCCAGAATTCTTCTTTTCAAGTGAAGTTGATAACGCGGGCACACTTAGAAGCATTTTTTGGGCTGATGGAAGAGCTATTTTCTCGTATCTGAGCTTCTGTGATGTGATCATTTTTGACACCACATATAGAACTAATAACTTGAGCTTGCCATTTGCTCCATTCACTAGAGTAAATCATCACCGGCAGTCAATTTTGTTCGGCTGTGCAATGCTTGCTGATGAGCAGAGGGATACTTTTGTTTGGTTATTCCAAAAATGGCTCAAGTGCATGCATGGAGTTGAACCAAAGCTGATTATTACTGATCAGGATGCGCAGATTGATGAGGCCATCAAGATTGTTTTCCCGACGTCTCGGCACCGTTACTGTTTCTGGCATGTACGGAAACATATTGCCGAGCAACAAATCCCAATGGCTAACAAGTATGGAGAAGATATGGTCTCCGATTTCCATGCTTGGTACACCTCCCGAGATATAAGCACTTGTGAGGAACTATGGCGTCTGATGAGTGAAAAATATCAATTAGAAGAAGAAGATGATAGTTGGTTGATGAAGATGTACAGGCTTCGTGGACATTGGGTTAATGCATATCTCAAGGATGTTTTCTGTGCTGGAATGACAACCAGTCAGAGGTCCGAGAGTATTAATTCCTTCTTTGATGGTTTTGTTAACTCAAACACTAAACTAGTGGAATTTGTTCACCAATATGATAAAGCCGTTGCTTCCCGTCGTGCATCTGAATCTCTTCAAGATTTTAGGAGTTTGAATTCTGTGCCCAATTGTACATCCAATCCATATGAGATACAGGTTTCGAAGTTGTATACACCGAAGATTTTTCAGTTGTTCCAAAAGGAATGGTCAGTTGTAATGACACTGTTTTCAGAAGAGGTGGAACATGACAAACCTGGATCAACATATTTGGTTGGTAATTTTTCAGAATCAAAAGACAGTTGGGAAAAGGTCAGTTATGATAAGCGAGAGGAACTTCATGTTTCTTGCAGTTGCTCGTTATTTGAAACAGATGGTATCCTATGTAGACATATTCTGTGTATTTTGTGGCACAATCACGTTACACATATACCGGAATCATATATACTTCAGAGATGGAGGTTGGATGCTCGTTACAAAAATGTTGCAATTGAAATGGCATGAGGCCTTTTCCCAGTCAAGGCACTCCACGGACGGTTAGATTGTGGACAGTTCGTTCAAAATTTAATGCAATTCTGGACATGGTCGCTGATTCTGATGAAAATATTTCAAAGTTGGAGGGAGTTTTGGAAAGTTTTGCCCAAGATACCACTAGAGAATACAGAGCAATGTTAGGAAATGATCATTCATCACATCCTAAGACTGCCGTTGGTTCCAGTGGATCCGTTGTCATATTGCGAGATGGTGAAGAATTGAATATACGTGATCCAATTGGTCCTGTACCAACCAAGGGAGACCTAGAGCTGCATCCAGGCTTAAGTCTGGTTTTGAAGATTCTATATATCAGAAGGAAGTTAAGCATCGAAGATGTGGTAACTGCCAAGAGCTGGGCCATTACAGGGCTGGTTGTCCGTTAATGGTATATTACATTAAACCTGTTAATCATTTTTTTTTATAACGATTAATCTTTAAAATTCTTACTATTTATTTTTTTATTGGCAGAAGAAGTAGGTTTGGGTTGCCTCCATCTCGAAGGAACAAGACTTCAATTTTTTATGAAGTGCGACCAGGGTCGCACAGTGTAGAGAGATTAAGTCGCATTCTGACACTGGCGTGTAATTATAATCAGATTTATTATCATTCTTTGATTTCTACTGTATTATTTCTGTATGTACTTGTACTTTAAAGTTTTAATGCTACAAAATTCTACTTTATAGTTTAATTTTTTTGTACATAATGTAGTCAGAGACTTTGGTCGCAGTGTACATGGTTAATTGCGACCAAGGTCGCAGTGTTGTTATTGATAAAGATGGCCAGCAACTGCAATCTAGGGTCGCACTACATGTACTGTGACTTAGGTCGCAGTACGTTAGGTAGGTATTTCCTTTATATTAACACGCATAGCGACCAAGGTCGCAGTGTTGTTGTTGATTAAACATTGCCGCCATCAACTGCGAACAAGGTCGCATTGTATTTTATTAAGACTGCGGCTATCAACTGTCGCAACCTTCTTTTTAAAATTTTGAGATGGTGAAGACTTAAGTCGCAGTACGTTAGGTATGTGTTTCCTTAATATTAACACGCATAGCAACCAAGGTCGCAGTGTTATTGTTGATTAAAACATTGCCGCCATCAACTGCGACCAAAGTCGCATTGTATTTTACTAAGGCTGCGGCTATCAACTGCGACCAAAGTCGCAACCTTCTTTTTAGAATTTTGAGATGGTGAAGACTTAATTCGCTGTACGTTAGGTAGGTGTTTCCTTTATATTAACACGCATAGCGACGAAGGTCGCAGTGTTGTTGTTGATTAACACAATTACTGAAGGCATGTTTGTTTCTAACATCAGTACGCAATAGTAAAAGCCAAGTTGTAACAAATGAAGACTGTAAATAATCAATGGAACTTATAATAAATAAATGTATATAAATGTGTATAAATTAAATCAATACACAAAAAAATTATGCAATGAATTGCACTTGAAATATTTTTTACATTTATAAAAAAAATTGTGGTATATCAATAATTTGTCAACTATCAGTCTTCATATGTCGTATGTCGTATAATGTCTGTTTCTTCATCCCAACTCTTCTCTACATCTGCAAGTATCATGTATGCAAGCTCACTTCTTAGTTTCTGTACACTAGCAACCGTAACAGCATCAACAGCTGATAGATGATAGCCAGACGCTATGCTTTCCATGTACTTGCATACATATATAGCGCAATCAACACTGAAATTTCCATAGAGCAATCATTAAATGAAATTAGATTTTGTACTAAAAAAAAGTAGAAAATATGAAATGAAATTAGATGTCAAAATTTATATACCTGTTTGCTTGTTGGGGGCATTTTGCGTATTTTATTTTAATTTTTCTCACTAATTTTTTGGAATGACTCTCAAAAATCTCCAATAATCTTTCTTTCTGCAATGTCAATAGGAACAAAAATTAGTATTAATCAAATTAATTGCAAGTTTCCAGTAATCAAAATATTAAATTTCAACTCACCATTATTCTTGCATCTCTTTGGTAAAGCTTTGTTATACTACCTTTTTTGTCAGCTGGGACCAAAGAGTTGTAAAAAATCCACTCTTCTGTGGAGCAATCGAATACCAGCAAGGTCCAGTGAAATCCCGGCTCGTCGCACTATATTTGTGATTGATCGGGAAGAACATGTACTGCACGTCAGCTGTCCATTTTTCAACAGCTTCTGCTTGATGAAATGACCTTCCAGATCTTCAATTTTATTTACAACATCGTGCTGCGGACAAGAAAAAAATTTAAATCAAATACAAAATGAATTTAAAATATAACAAAAAATTAATTAAAATTAGGAGTCATTAAGTCAAGACAAGACACTGCGATCAAGGTCGCAGCGTTTCTTACTATCATATTTTAAAACTGCGACCTTAATCGAAGTACATGCCTACACAGTGATAGAGAACATGACTTAGTCGCAATATATTTTAATTACCTTAGTCGCAGCTGCGACCTTAGTCGCAGTATATTATTTAGTCGCAGTACATGAGTTAGTAGCAGTACATTTTAATTATAAACTGCGACCTTGATCGCAGCTCCGACCTTGGTCGCAGGTCGCGGCTCCGACCTTGGTCGTAGGTCGCAGCTGTTACATTTGTCGCAGTACCTGAGTTAGTAGCAATACATTTTAATTATAAATTGCGACCTTAGTCGCAGTACATGTGTTAGTAGCAGTACATTTTAATTATACACTGCGACCTTAGTCGCAGTACATGATTTATGCCTACACAGAGATAGAGAATATTAGTAATCTGTTCCAGAGTTGATATTATATTAAACCGAAAAGGAGAAAGTAGATTTTTATCCAAGCTTCGCTTCGGAAGAATATGCTTTTTAATCTTTCTCTTTTCTCAAGATGCTGCATGTAGAAATGAATTATATTTGCATCTAAGTCTCTACTGAACATCAGGTCCTCAATGTCATTCCTTGAAATGATGATTGCATTATCGGTATCCTGATACGCAGTAGAACTGCAAGATATTCAAAACAAAGTTAGTAATTTAATTGTTCTTATATAAAGGTATAACAGAAAATTTTTGATATGAATTAACTTACTCAGAGTAGGACTTGTCGAAGAAATTTTTTATAAGAGCTTGTTGATGGGACTGCAGAATTTTGTATGATGTGGTTTCGGTCAATTCTCTCAATTTTGGCTCAGTAGAGGAAATCTCTTTGTCGCCGAAACTAGCGGTAGAACTCGCAGCCGCAGGCTGTGGAAGAGGATTTTCATTTTTTTTCTTCTTCTGTTTTGGATAAACAAAGTCGGAGTCATCGCGATCTCTTTCAGCGTGCTTGCGTTCTTTGACTCCCCTCTCTATTATTCCTTTAGAGGTTTCTAAAACAGCTTCTTTTGAGGATTGCTTCTGAGGCGGAGTATGTTCTTGAATTTTTTTTCAGAAGCACTATCTTTTTGGGTTCTTGAATCATTTGACTTATATCCACAGAAAATTTTTTCATATCTTCCCCATAAAAATTTAAAATAGATTCAGAACCCATTATTTTATCCTCTTCCAGTTTTTTCTTCTTCTCCTCTTCAGCCTGCTTCTCCATCTGCTCCTTCATTCTTTTGTTCTCCATCTGCGCCTTCCTCCTCTTCTTCTCATTCTCTTCCTCTTCCCTCCTCCTCCTCTCCTGCCCCTCCTCTTCCCTCCTCCTCTTCTCCTTCTCCTGCTCCTCCTTTTCCCTCATCTTCTTCTCCTTCTCCTCTTCTTCCCTCATTCTCCTTTCATTCTCCTCCTCTTCCCTTCTTCTATTCTCCTTCTTCTTCTCCTCCACTTCTCTCCTCCTGTTCTCCTTTTCCTTCTCTTCTTCCCTCTTCTTCTCCTTCTCTTTCTCTTCCTCTTCCCTCTTCCTCCTTTCATTCTCCTCCTCTTCCCTTCTTCTATTCTCCTTCTCCTTCTCCTCCACTTCTCTCCTCATGTTCTCCTTTTCCTTCTCTTCTTCCCTCTTCTTCTCCTTCTCCTAATTCGCAGCAGCGGCTGCTCTCAGCAGCTCTTCTTCTTCCTCTTCTTTAACCTTTAATTTCCTCTGCTGCCTTTTTTGGTTTTTCTCTCTCTTTTTTTCTCTCCTTTTTAATTTTAATTCAGCCTTGAGTCTTTTCTCAGTTTCCATATTTTCAATCTTTTTTCAAGCTGAGAAACATAATCTCTCAAGTGCTGATTTTCAGACCTCAAATATTTTATTTCTTCTGCTTGAACATCCGGTGGAGGTGGCAAATAACCTTCAAAAATTGGTTCTTGCTCACTCGTTTCAGCCGGTTCTGGCTCCTTTTCCTCCGGGATGTCAGCTTCATTATATGTATGGCCTCCTTCATCTCCTTCACTTTCACCTTCTTCTTCTTCTTTTTCTTCTTCTTCATCTTCACCTTCATCTTCTGCTACTTCTTCTTCCTCCTCCTCTTTCCCTTCAACAGGAAGGCCAACCATATTTTTTTCAGCATTAGAGATGTTGGCCATTCGACTCAAAATCTGAAAATAAACAGAAAAAGGTAAGCTAAAAATAAAACAATGAAATAATGATACTGCGACCATGGTCGCAGTTTATTTATAAAATATTTTGGATAAGAATGCGACCATGGTCGCAGTATGTTTGTCGTGCACAAATTTATCTGCCAAGACATGCAGCTCAACACTGCGACCATGGTTGCAATTCTGTTGAAAAGGGTATTTTCAAGAGAATGCGACCATGGTCGCACATTATTTGTCAGGCAGATAACGAACTGCGAAAGGTGCAGCTCAATACTGCGACTATGGTCGCATTTTATTTGTACTACACATAAAAAGAAGTTTAACTTACAATATTGCTGTCAATCTTTTTTTAGATCAACTTCAAGTAGAGATCTGCTAATATTTTGGAGGTCCCATCTTACTGCGCGTGGGGTTTTTTCCTCCAAACCAGACCTCTGCTCAAAAATAGGTGCCCTCTCACACAGCCAATACTGCAAAAATGAAAAATTAAATTAGTTTCCACAAATTTTCTCAATTTATGGGTAAATTTCATACAATGTTGGCCAAATTTGAGATTTCTACTTACAATAATTTGCACGGAGCATCCTTGCAGCTCGTACGTGGTTTGCCTGAAGATGTCCATTGAGTCAATCAGGAATTGCCAAACAGCTTTTGCCCAGCATATTGTCCTCATCAGTTGCATATTGGCAATCTGTTCCACAATATACCACGGCACCGTGCATTTACTGTCAGAGAAGAAAAGAGTGGCCGACTGTATAGGATGACTAATGTGGTAAAGTCTTGAGCTGCAAGTCTATTTATGTCTCTTATAATTTCATTTATAGACAATTGCTGCTCAGATTGTTCATCTGGTGTCACATCTAATATATCCCTCTTCCTTCTCTTGACAAGAAGATCATCCAAAGCATCTTCAATAGATACTTTTGTGATCTTCTTTATATTGGAGAAAAAATGTTTTATAACCCCTCTATCTTTCATCGTACATATCTTATTCATCACAAAATCTGCCCCATTGACAGGTAGACCAAAAGTTAGGGCAACATCCTCCACTGTTAACTCAATCTCTTTGCCCCCAATTGTAATGGTCTTTTTATTCTTGTCATACTGGTTTAAAATACGCAGTACGACAACGTTTGATTTTAGAGCCTTTTCAGCCCCAAATTCTTCATTGTAGAACGCCATGAAGATTGGGTCAAATGGGGTATTCTTCATCGCCTCTACGAAATCAGCCTGTATGTACTTCTTAAATTTCTTCATTAACTGGCACATTGGTTTTATGCTTGATCTCAGAGGACGAACCTGTATCTGTTGTTTACCTACATAGGAAGAAAAATTAAACACTTTAGACCAATGATTATTTAAAAATTATAAGGGAATAAAAAGCATATTTGTTTTTTAATAAACTGCGACCTCGGTCGCAGTCATGCATTGCAAAAAAAAACAACTAGAACCACGACTACACTGCAATCTAGGGTCGCACTACATGTACTGCGACCAGGTCGCACTGGGACCAAGGTCGCATAAGACTACAGTGCAATCAGAACAACTGCGACCCGGGTCAACACTGCGACCAAGGTCGCATAAGACTACAGTTCAAACAGAAACAACTGCGACACAAGTTTGATAAAAACATATTATTTAAAATAAACTGTGACCTTGGTGAAGACTTGAGACTACAACTCTTATTTAAACAACTGCGACCCCATGTTGTCAGTATGTAAGAAAAAAAGTAAGTTTCATATATTGCGACCTACGTCGCATTCGTCTACAAGGAAAGGTAAAAAAAAAAAAAATTCCAAAGTCGCACAGATCTGAACTGCGACACAGTAAAAATAGAAGTAAATAATAAAAACTTTCAAAAAATAGGACCTTTATCGTCTAAAGTTTGAAAATCTCTTTCTTAATTGCGACCATGGTTCCAATACTTAAAAAAATTAAAAAACATGCGACTTCAGAAATAATTCTTGAAAAAAATTTAAAACTATTAAAATACACAACCCTAAAAATTTTTAAAAATATCATTTTTGTAGTACCTTTTTCGACGGATGATTTCTTAGGCGCCATCAGTTGCAAATATGTTTTTTAAAAAACGGATCAAATTTTTGAAGGAAAAGAACTAATTGGATCAGAACCGCCGGTTGAAGTTTTAGAGCTGTAAATTTTTTTGGAAGACAATTTTTTTACAATAAGGTAAAAGGTTGTGAGGGAGGGTATTTTCGGAAAATATAATGTTGAGGTGACTGGCATTAAATTGGGCGGGATTTTTACAGGATTTTGTCCGCCAAATTTTTTTACAGATGTGGGGCGGTGATGTTGCCACGCCCGCAGGCTGAGAAAACTCTCTCAGCCTGCAGGCTGAGGTACAGTAAGCCTTATATATATATATATATAGAAGATGTTAAGCTCTCCTTGCATATAAGCAATACATATCAAAACTTTTGATACCAAATTATGATACCAATTGAAAATAAAAAAAAATAATTTTAAGATACCAAAAGATACCAATTGAAAATATCTTGTAAACTTTTGATACCAATAGAAAATGAAACATTGTATGTTTTTGATACAATAGAAATATATATGTATTTAGAATCTTGATATCAATTGTAAACATCTTATAATTTTGATACCAAATGAGAATATTTTATAATTTTGATATTAATTGAAAGCGAAAGCCAATATTTTTATATAAACATAACTTATTTCAATATAGATAACACTTTAAAATGAAATATAATACCAATTGAAAAACAACCAATTATTTGATTAAACAATTCATTTTGCAATAAAGATACCAAATTTTATAATAAAGTCAATTTAAGATTTTTGATACCAATATTGAAAAAGTTAGCAAATTCCAAATTAAAATATTTTTCATTAAGAGCATAAGAAATTAATTGAAAAATGACATACCAATTATATCATTTTTCATCATAAAGGGTGAGAGTAAGATACCATTTAAAAATACAATCGATTGAAAACTAAAACATGAAGTTTTCTCCCCTTTATGAAATACCAATGAAAATGATGCATAAGCTTGTATAAAAATCAATTTGAAAAATAATTGTCATTAAGGACTAAATCAAGGTTAGCATAAATATAATTTGTGCTTTAAGATGTAAAGATATGGTAAGCACAATCAAATCATATATATATTATATATATATATATATATATATATATATATATATATATATATATATATATATATATATGTATATATATGTATGAAAAAGTAAATACCATAGAAATTGATACTTTTTGAAGTTTTGAAGCATACATATATAGAATCAAAGATGAGTATATAAATATAAAAATATCAATTGGGATACCAATTGAAATATGATGAGGATCAAGTGTATAACTCATGCTACCTTCCTTTCTTGCACATGTTTAAATAGATTTTCAATTAAGAGCATACAAGACATGGTCACCCATCCAACCGCCTTTACGTTGGTAGGAGTTTTCAAAAATAAGTTTGAAAATAATTTTAGCATAATTGAAAACTCTACCAAATGAAGAATAATGCAACTAGTTTTATGATAAATTGTAAACTAGTACTAAATCTTTCAAGTAAGGAATAAAATAAGAATATATTCGATGAAATTTGAAAATCACACAATCATCAACACTCAAGGAATATAAAGCAAATATGAGACTCATGAAAATAATGTCATGAGAAAACAAGAATGATGTGAGTGTACAAGTATTATGTGAAGACATAGTCATGAAAATAGGCAATGAAGCTCAATGAAGTTCCTTAAAACAAATAAAAATCATCGCAATTTAATTTTCATCAAAATAATTCAAGCTTCAAAGCATGTGTATGTCATGTCTAAACTAGAAGTATACATACATATCCAAACACAATTGAGTCTATAAAGAAATTTACATGAAACGCAAATGACTCAAGGGTATACATGTATATCTTAAAGTTTTAACAAAATTTTACATATACATGAAGTTAAACATATGAAAACATGTACAAAATGGGGAATATAAGTTGAAAAGTACTAATCATCAAAACTTGGCTATACTAGTACATCTAATAGGTATAAATGAGCATTTAAGCACAAACATATAATAATCAATTTGTGGCTCACTAATTGTACAAGTATTGACACAAGTTTTAATGAAAACTATATCTTAAACAAGTAATCAAATCATGAAGTATAAAACAAAACATAAATCAATAAGATCATAATGTAAATACACATGTCTTAGATCTATGATATACACAATAGCTAAACAAGTGTGAGAACACAAAAATATGGATCCATATGAACATGGGTGTATCTCAAATATTATGCATGTATGTCAATAGTCTAATTATCATAACATTTAACATAATAATCAAAACATGCTAAAAATCAATAACATAAAAATATGAAAACTAAATGGGAGTTAGAGATTGTTACCAAAACCATGAGGGTAAATCTCTAGGGTCCAAAACATGGTGGTCCTCCCACCAATCTCTTCTTAAAAGTGATGCATCCAAAATTGTCACCATTTAGCTCGAAACGCATTCACCTCAAGGCACCAACAACTCTCACGTCATGTTAGAGCCCGCACCTACATCAAATAAAATAGGAGTGACTTTTGGTACCCATACTCTTTTGGGTCCATGGGGTTAGCTCCTTTCCTAACCCAAATAAATCTATTTGTAAAATTTGAATCATGTATCTTATCATAACAAAATTTTGCAAGGTGGCCCTTACGTCCACAATGTGTACAAGTGTACACATGAGCGTACATAGTGTTATGTGTATGCCGTGATATATGTGCATGCCGTGGTATATGTGCATGCATAGGTGGAACTTGTTTCTTGCGAAACATAGATTCCAATTTCTTGTGATCCATATGACATTGGCTCAAAGTGGAGCCCAAACAATTAACACTCTTCTTCAAGACATAAATGTCATTTTTAGCACTTGAAGACAAAGTGGAGCATGCAATGAAATATTAGAAGGTGAAGCTATACTAGTATGGCAAACATGTGAAGACAAATCATTTTTTAAAGATTTATTTTCATTTAAGCAATCTTCCAATTCTTTTGAAATCAAATCAATTTTTATTTTCAAAGAATTATTCTCTTTTAAAACAAAATCAAGTTTTGAAAATAAAGTCTCATTTTTCTTCAATATTTTCACAATCATTTTCACTTTTCAAAATTTTATTTTCATTTAAGGCAAGTTCAAGTTGGGATTTCAGTGAGTCATGTTCATTTGAAATCTCAACCTTCTCTTGCAAAACAACATCAAGTTTAGAAGACAAATTTTTATTTTCTTCTTTTAGTGTAAAATTTTTCTTTTTCAAAAGTTTATATTTTTCTAACAATTTTCATAAACAATTGATAGTTCTTCATTCAATGCATCAAGATCAATATAATCATCACTTGAGGAACTAGCACTATCATCTAGTTGAGTTTCCGAGTTTACCTCAAGGGAGTCATTTCCTTGGACCATGAAGCAACGTTGGTCGGACTCTTCTCCACTAGATTTCTCCTCCGATTTACGTTTGTAGTTCGGGAGATGTCAATATGTTCCACACTGCAAAGGCAGAATCACAATGAGAAACCATATTTAAAAATTCTTTGCTAAGTAATTTTTTAAGTGCCTCTAGCGCTTGTGCATTGGCCTCTAAATGCTTGCTATTACTAAGGTAAGATTCCTTGGTAATGGCAAGGTAAACTTTCCAACCTATGACTTTTAAATGCCAACTCATCCTAACCTTCCATATATCAATTTTAGAGATATCAAACATGGGAGGGTTATCCATGAGTGCAAACTATATATGTGCAAGAGCAAATGTAGATTAGCTAACCAAGATCTCACTCCTAGGTGGTTAAACCTAATATCAGGAGTGTAGGCTCTGATATCAATTGAAAGTATACCTAGAGGGGGGGTGAATAGGTGTAAGGCTAATCTAATGACAAATAATATGAAATTAAAAACTAAGTGCAACACACTTAGTGTAACTAAAGAGTGTAGCCGAATTCCCGTGAAGGGCTCTGGACTAACTCCTCTAAATTTCTCTAAATAAGAGTTGAGGTGCTATATAAAACTCTCTTAGTTTAACACAAGTATGGCACACAATCAAACCCAAGCATAAATGTATGATATGAACAATATGATGCAATGCACAATATAAGAGAGAGTTAGAGATAGTGGATCAAACGCAAACACAAAGATATATTTTGAGGTTCGAGCATCCAGCTCTACGTCCCCTCCTTCACACAGAAGGATTTTCACTATATAGTCCACACAGGACTTCCCACACAGCGAACCTCCACTGAGGATCTGGGCAAATACAACTTGAGAGTACATAACTCCTCTCTCACCAAATACAACCTCTCACTAGAGGCAAGGCACAATACAAATCACCTCTACACTTAGAGGGATAGGCACTTAGCCAAACAAATATCAACCTTACATAAGAGGGATAAGGCTCAAAGCCACAACTCAACAATCACCTCTTCACTAAGAGGGATACCAACACAACTTCCACAATCACCTCTCACTAGAGGCATATCAGCACTATCACCTCTCACTAGAGGGATATCACAAAGAATGGAAGGTTTACAACACTTGGTGGTTTCAACAAGCCACAAACCAATTTTTCCCATAATATAGATCCTAATAGATATGATAGATAGATAAGCTCAAGTGTGAGAAAATAAAGAGTTTGAAAATTAAAAACACAAAGAAAATCTCTTGAGAAAAAACTCTATATTGAAATATGAATGAAGATCAAAACAACTCCCAAAGACTTTCTTTTTCTTTGAATTTTTCAACCCTTTTTAAAACAAATAAAGATCACTCTTTTGCTCCAAAACTCTTTTAAAAACTTATATTTAAATATTATAAAGAATGAGATTTTGCTCTTGAAAAACTTATCTAAAACAGCCCAAGGGAATGGGTATATATAGCCCATTCATAGAACTAGCGGTTGGGCCAAGACAGCAGAAAAAATCTGCTGTCGGTCGACCGGCCAACGGTCAGATTTCTGACCGTTGAGCCATCGGTCGACCGCCGAGTCGATTGGGCCTGGATACAGAGAGCAACAGCTCTCTGCTGGTCGACCGCCCGGTCGACTGGGACCATTTTCAGAGAGCAAAGCTCTCTGGCGGTCGACCGGGTCGGTCGACCGGCCTACCAGCCCAGGCTGCGTGCACATCTTGTGCACGTCGTCGACCAGACGGTTGACCAACTTCTGCGATGGTCGACCGGTTCGGTCGACCGGCAGACAGCCAGGTCAAACATTATAGGGATTGAAAACTTGTCTAATTGCCTTCTAAAAAATCCCATAAAATACACATAAATTCCACAAAAATATGCTCTTATTATATCTTTGAAATATAAATATGTGTGACAAAAATTTAACACATATTTTAAACAATTTGAACCATTTTTGTGTTCTTGAAAATTTGCCTTAAACCAAAATCCGTATTTTTCAAAACTTAGATTTTTGAAATGGAAATCCAATTTTTCAAAACACATGTAAATACAAGAACATGATAGTTAAACAACTTTGTAGCATATTGTATATGGATAGAATCCAATATACATATAATGATTTATATGTATATTTTTGACATGAAATCCAAAATTAAGGTTTGTTTAAATACAAAAACTTCAACTCATGAAATAGACCATCAAAGTAAGTTTTTTCTAAATAGATGAGCATAGATGTATATAGATCAAATCTAATATACATTAAATCATGTAAACTTGTTTTGATTCTATCTATTCATGAAAATCATATATATGAAAAACCAAAACCGGTTAAACCGAAAACAAACAGATACTTTAAAACAAGTGTGTGTATGTGAACTTGAGCATATCAATACTATCTAATCTTTACAGTGATCTAAATACAATCTTAGACTAAACAAACGAGGTCTTCTTTTAGAACTCCTTCTCCAAGTCGACTTGATCTAAAACCGATCCAACGAGCTTGACTCCAACCGAGTGCTAGATGTGATCTTGACGCTCGAGCTCTTGAATCACCATGTGTAAGCTCCAAAGCACCTTTGTTAAAGCTAATCACCTACTAATATCTTGACAAATATCTGAAGCTAAATATCACAAGATTATTAGTAAACAATAACTACATGAGTTAATCATCATCAAAACTAGAGTGAAGGGCCTCTGGGCCAACATGTTTATCTTCCAATGAAATGAACTGGGACTTATCAAGTTAATATTAAACCTTTGACTAACCAGATTTTCCAATCCCTAGTGGATTCAGTCAAGTTAATCATAAACCTCTGACGACAAAACTCATTAGTTAGAAATCATCGCTGTTAAGTTTAATACTACACTTCTAACGGCAAATTTCTCGTGTCTCAAAAAAAAAAATCAACGATTATCATGTTAATATTAAACCTCTGATAATTCATTTTACTTTCCACCCAAAATCCTCTACCAATTCTTTTCCATAGAAGGGTAGGTCCACAAATGCAATCATTGTTATGTTAACACTATACCTCTGGCAATGAAAAATTTCAATACTCCCCAGCGAGTACAAACTTTACTTGTCTCAACTCTACATGGAGTAGCAAGTCTTCAAATTTATCAAGTTAACATTACACCTCTGACATTCCAAACTTCACTTGTTAATTCTCATGAATAGAATGACAAATCCTTGAAGTTGCTCATATCGCAAATCAACAATTGTCAGGTTAACATCACACCTCTGACAAATTACTGTTAAGTTTAACACTACACCTCTAATAGTGATTAAGTTGCTGCCAAGTTCAAAAATAAACCTCTAACAGTTACTTTTCCTCAGGCTTCCATATCGAAGCTGAGATGAGTGATGCTAAGTTTAACATCACACCTCTAGCATCCAGTTCATTGTTAAGTTCAATAATACACCTATAACAATGACTTTCCCTCGAACTTCCTTATCGAAGTCGAGATGATTAATGCTAAGTTTAAAATTATACCTCTAGCATTACCTTCAATGTCAAGTTTAACACTACACCTATAACAGTGATGTTTTCAGTTTTCCAAATGAAGCTGAAATTCTTGATGAGCCAAGTTAATATTACACCTCTAGCTTACATTCTTGTCAAGTTAATGCCACACCTATGATAAGATCTGATTCAACCCGTTAAGTTAATGTTATACCTCTAATGGTAAAAATTCTCCTAGATCCCCAACGGGTCTAGTCTCACTTGTTATTCTCGTCAACAGAATAGCACGTCCACCTAAAAGTACTGTTAGGTTAATATTACACCTTTAATAGTGTTTCCATCAAATCTCCAACTGAGTCCTAATTATGTTAATACTAAACCTCTGATGAATACTCAGTCATAATCCTCAGTGGGAATGAAAAATTCACTTGTCATTCTCATTCGTGGATGGCAAGTCCTCAGAAACTGCCCCACTCCTGTCAAGTTAATATCACACCTCTGACAGTAACCTTAAATTCTTAAAATGAAAATTTTCCCAAACTTTGACTTGCCAAGTCAATTATCACATTTCTAGAAAGTCAAGAGTTCCTACTTCTATGTGTCTAATTTTCAAAAAAAAAAAGAAATTCAAGACATATAAGAAGACAAGGAAAAGTGTCGCTTTTATTAATATTCAAATATATGAAAGTGATACAAGACGCTCTCTTATATAATAAGATTGAGTGTTACAATAAAGGAGTACAAAGATGTCCCTCTCTCTCAGCGAAAGGTTGTACTCATTCCTCAAGACATCTACACTACTCCAAATACAAGATTTTTGGAAGAGCGCCGAAGAAAGGCTGATCAGTGTTGAGACATTGGATGCTGATTATACCATGATGCATGATGTAAATATTGAAGAAGCTCATCGCTAACTAAGAACAATGGTGTTTCTTGAGGTCGAAATGCAGAAGAACATTCTGATTCCACTCGACCAACTGGCGTGGGTTGTAATCCTTCGTTGATGAATATCTCCACCACCAGAAAGTCATCTAATAAGCATGGGTTTTTGCTTGATGTCACTTCTGGCAGTAGGATTGGTGAAGGGAGGATCCGAGACCTTACAGGTGACGTCCTCTTTCCCGTGACCTGTAAGAGGATCATACCCACCACCATACCCACTGTGACCATGACAAACCGAGGGCATTATTGGTGCGTCATGTCCAATAAGGCCTTGACGGATGTCATTAACCGCGCGAATCCTCCTCGCCCATGAACAGGAGCTTTGATTCCCCTAGTGCTCGCTAATCAAACAAGCTCGCTAGCCGAAATATTTCCCCAAGAGCCCAGTGAAGATGCAAAAGACTGAGGAAGACTGATGAACTTGCAAGAAGTAAAAACGAAAAGGTTAAAATTCTATTAAGTCAGGACTGTAAGGGCAGATGCGACTGAAGTTGTAAACTTCAAACGCGGGGATGACCAGTGCAGAAGGTTTAAAATTCTATCAAGACAGCAGCATAAAAGCTGAAGGGCAGACGCGGTTGAAGTTGTGAAGTTCAGACATGGATTTAACCTGCACAGATCTGAATGCGGTCTGGTTTTAGACCCGCGTCTAAGATATGAGATGCGAGGTAGATTAGACACAGAAGTCGTCACACCTGCGTTTGAGAAACAGGGGTTGCCACATCCAAGTCCAGAGGCTTCGAAAGAATTCTTTAAGTCAAGAACCTCAAACACGGGTTTCGTATACAAAGCTCGCATCTCAAGATCCAAGTACAGAGTTCATTACGCTCGCATTCGAAGGATTTTGAGTTAGAGTTCAAAGTTGATCAACTCGCGCTTCATCAAGAAGTCTAAACGACGTGACTTCTGAATACGGGCGCATCAGCCAGACTTCAAGGGAAGATCAAGAGATTGAATCTCTTCAAGGGACAAGAAAACAAAACTCAGCGGGACTGAGTAATTCATGGCGACAAGTGGTTCCTACCCGAAGAAGAGCTCTCTAGAAGTTGAACTTTATGCATCAAGGCGCGGCCGTAAAAAGTACTTAAGGCGATGCTTTTTGATCTTGAAATTACTTGACAATGATAATCTTTGGAAAAGATTAAAGAAAGCATGGAAGCTTTGAGTTCTTACTGTTCATTGGAACATATCCCCTTAAAGGGAAGAAGGACAAATCAAGGCGAAGGCCCTCAGAGCGCATGTTCTCAAAGGAAAACAGTCTAGATGATGGACTATTAAGGGAATGAGGCCTATTTATAGACAAGCCATAAGGCTTACACTTAATGGCATAAAAATCAAAACCATCAGCCTTAATTCCTGCACGAACATCAAAATCTAATGAGGAGCTGACGCGTGGATTGCCACTTCAGGAAACATCGAAAAACACAAGTCCCCAATCGTCAATGCCGACTTGGCATTTAAAGATCCAATAAGATCTTTAAGATGGGCTGCATGTGACACTTAGGAGGCTGTGTCAGGCGCAGACTCAAAGGTCGCGTCCTAAAACCTGCGTTCTTTCATGAATCCGTAGGCTGCGTTTTCCTCATTCCTACGGAAGGATCCACAACCGCGTCCCTTGGAGTGGTTCAGAGCCGCGTCTCCTCAGTAAATTGGGTCCACCTTCCACGACTATTCAGGGATTGCATCTTGAGTTCACTCCAATTTACAAGACTTAAAGGCTGCGTCCTGAAGTCCGCGTCCTCAATAACCAGCGGAGACCCGCGCGTCATTCTCGAGGAGCCCAAAACTACGCCTCCACTGCAAGAGGAAAGCCACATCCCCATCATAAACTCAGTACTGCCTGAGTTTGCGCCCTATCAAGGGACAGAGCCGCGTTTCTATTGAGCCAGTGTCGCGTCCCTGTCAAACAGCCGAGACCCGTGCGTCAATCTTGAGGAGCTCAAAACCGCGTGTCCACTGCATCCTGAATTCTGCAGCCTGACAGAGTCAAGGGCCACGTCTATGGATCTGCGTCCTTTCATAAATATGAAGGCCGCGTCCCCTTTATTGAAGAACACAAATTTGCATCTCAGAATAACGCCCTTTTGTCTTTAAACCAAAACCGCATCCTTATTGTAAAGAAAGGTTCGCACGTCTTCCTTGATAAGCCTGAACGACGTCTCCATTAATGAGTCAGAGTCGCATCTCCCAGAACTGCGTCTCCGCTATGAATGAGAGCCGCGTCTCGCTCAAGAACTCAGTGTAGCTTGAGTTTATTATTCATGGCTGTACCCTATCAAAACGACTAAGGACTGCGTCTCCACAAACAGTCAAGGAATACAATTATGAAAACTGAGTTCATCCATAGGCAACAAAGAATCAGAAGGGATAAAGATGAGACAAAATTTTGAAGACTTTTATTATTTGACTTAAAAATGATAAAAGCCATAAAGACACTCTTATTTGACAAATGGAGTGTTACAAAAAAAAAGGGGACAATACAAAAAGGAGAAGAAGACTAATAATCCTACTTCGCCAAAGAACGGATTTGTTCTCGGAGGTGATGCATCTCGTGCTGACATGCTCTTTTAGCCTCCACCAGAACTTGGACCCGCAACTCCTCCTCGGACAAAAATCTCTTTGTAGCCAATAGCGCCTGAAGAGACTCCAACTTGGAGGAATGAGCAGAAAGGTTTTCTTGAACTGTGTCTTGACAGTTTTTTAGCTCTTCCAGCCTTTTTCTAGCAGCAATAAGTTTCTGCTCATTGGCCTCAATCAAGGCTTGCGCCCTGGCAATGGTAATTCGAGCAGTGATGATAACTTGCTCTGCACTCTGGATAACGATTTTAGATTCCTTTGAATCACCAATCAGTCTTTGGTGGTCAGCTTGGAAGTGTTGGAGATGGCGGGCTTCTTCGGCCATCTGCTCCTCTATCTCTCTTTGCTCATGTTCTTGAGCGGCAAGAAGTTTACTAAGTGTCGACCGAGCCTTATCCATTGAGCCAGCATTCTCCAGAGTCTTGAGCTCCTTCAGGTGGCTCCCCAACTGTTCAATCAGCGCATCAGGCATGCCCTAGCTTGCGAAGGACTTCCAGTGTGACTGATATTCTCGATCTGATTTTTGAGAAGTATCCGGGCAAATTCGAAAGAACTGCCCCCGAAAAGGATCAAATCAATATAGGACCTCATGGAAGCAAAAAATTATTGCACCATTTAACGTGCTAGCTCTTCCATGATGTCGTTAGCTGGAGATAACCCTGCTGATGTACTCCCAGACCCCTTTTCCATTACAGGACGAGAGACGGGAACTAGTTCAACTTGCGCAGGGGTGAGGCCGACAATAGGTTCGTCAGATACTGAGGTAGTCACCGACACCTCCGGGATAGTTATTGTTGTAGCAGCTTCCACTGCAACAGAAACAATAACAAACTCTACGGCATTGGGTCCCCGGCCAAAGTTTGAACTGTGCTATCTTCTGCGCCAATAGTTGCCGCAGGATCCTCTACTTGAGCTACCTTAGTGCTCTCTGCAAACCACAACGTTAAATGTTGGTGGTAATGATAAGAGCATCCAACACGTCAATATTCTCTTAACAAGTTGAGGATCTGTAGATGGCAAATCCTTGGATAGGCCACTTGGAGATGAGGGCTCTCCGATCTCAGCGGCTGTACCCTCATGAGGCATCCCGTAGTGGGAGCCTCAAGGCCCTCCTGCTGGGCCAGCTCTTGGAACATCTCCTCAATATGAGAAGAAGTTGTGGCTTCACTACCGGCAGCTAACCCTGTAGAAGAAAGTCAAAAGGAAATGTCAGAACTCATTCTTAACTTGATGGGAAACCAGTTTAGGAAGACAAAGGAAATATCTTCAGTAACAGCGATCCTTGCTATCGGTGAAACCATCACAGGGACGTATCCCTGTATCTCTTCCTCCGAGATATGCGAGAATTTGCTCGTATCAGGAAGAGCGGGTTCATCGTCAAAATTGACTTCTTTGCCAGAATAATATCCATATTCTTCGGACGATGAAGACGACAGTTCAACACGAGAGGTCTCCGCAATCGAGACCTTACTACTAAATATCCCAATAGTAGGGTTGGGATCAATAATCCACGAGGCGGGCATCAATACATTTGGAGACCCAGGCTGCTGCACCTCCATCCTTCTCCTATGAGCTGAAGAAGATTCAGGTTGGGCCGAGATTCTCGGAATCTCAACGCCATCCCTCTCCACCAAGTCAACTTTGGGTCGCTCGACCTCTTCAGCCATGACAGGTTCACCCACAAGTTCCCCCTCTTCTAAGATCACGGGGCCCCTGCTGCACAGACCATGGGAACAAAGGACGGAGACTTCCTCCTCCTTTTCTTCTTCCTCCCCCTATTCTTCAACACCAGAAGGAACTACTTTAGGCATCGAAGCTTCAGCCTCTAATTCCCTCCTAACGTTCTTCGGGATAGGCTCACCCTTGGAAGCAGAGCCGTGGGAACGTTTGGACACAGCCTGCCGACTTTTTTTAGTAGGCTGCCCTTTAGGCTGCTGCCTTTGGTCCCATCCCTGCTTCCCCTCCTGTTTCCCTCTCAGCTACTTAATACTCGTCTATACCTCGCATACGTTTATTGGACTCCAACTTGTCCTTATAAGACGCCTTGATGCTCTTAATAAAAGGGTATTTATCCCGAAACCTGGCATCCTACTAGCCAGTGAGTACCAGGTGCAGAAACTGAGGCTGGTATAACCATTGGGCATCTTGTGAGGTGATTGAAGCTAGACCTGCACAAAAAATACGAGATTATAGAACTTGAAATAAAAATGTGCAAGTGCTCAATTCTTCCGCTATAGCAAGTGGCTAATGCGGGTCGTGATCCACAAGGAGGGTTTGCGATGGAAGCTTTACGTGTCTTTATTGAAATCGTTAAGAAAACAAAAGAAAGTTCTTCTCTGTTTTTAAAGTTAAGAAAATGGAAAAGAAAGTTGTTAAAGTTAGAAGAAAGCGAGAGGTGAGAAGGTGAAAAAATCAGAAAACGGCGAAAGAAAGCGACAAAGTACAAATGAAGTGGAAAGAAGAATGAAAACGGTTGGAAGAAGTGGTGTTTGTGATTTACTTTACAGAAATGAAAGAAAGAAATAAAAGAGTTACTTACCTTCTTTTCGTCAAATGCTTACCTTGAGATCTTAGCTATGAAGTTACCTTGAATTAGAGGCATTCAGCGCATAGCCCATAAGATTTGAGTGTTGGTCTTAATCCACATTACATCATCAAGACTACTTCAAGAATGAAATGATACAGAGAGAGACTCTACTCCATCGTCATGAGCTATCGATGGCACTCGCAATGGCAAGGCTCTTTCGATGCTTCTAGACTCACTTGGAAGGCAGTTGTACCAAAAAGAAAGGTAAAATAGAAAAGAAGAAGAAACTAAAAAGAACATATAAGGAAATAGCATTGATTTGATTTCATAACAATCGAAGAAAAGAAATAAAACCTTACACCAGTGTCACTCCAGCTCTAGCTTCATTCTTGTTCTTCGATGAAAGTCTGATCTCCTCTTATTTACATAAATGAAAATTACAATTACATGAAAAGAAAGGCTAAAAACCTAAACCTAGAATAAAAAGCTTGGCTAAGTCCTATCTCTGCATGGTCCTTCTGGTTTTGCCTTTGAGTGCAGGTATTTATAGGAGAAATGGAGGGGTAGAGGTGGATATTCAGTTCTGATCTGCTGTTTGTTGGCTTTTTGATTGCTGAATATCACTTAACAACTGACAGAATTAGAAATAATGATCAACATAAGAGTTATAGCTCTGTCAGTCTGCTTTCTGGATCATCTTGAATCATCAGAATTGAGATTCTGTAGCAAAAGTTATGATTCGAATACTAAAATGTATCCAGTCAGAATCTGAATCAACTTGCTTGATCTTTGCTTCAACCGATCGATTCTGAGAGGATTCTTCTCAACCAGTTTTCAACCTCTTGATTTTTCCCTGATTTACTGAGTGTGAATTAACTCTGATTTAATTCAGAATTTTTGTGGGCTTTGGGCTCATTTTTCTTCATCTCCTTAAGGATTGGGCCTGCAAATAAATTCAACAATTAATTAGGACAATGCAGGCTTTTATTCTAAAATAAGTATGGAATATGATACTAAATATGCAACTTTAGTGACCAATCACACCCCCATACCTATCTTTTGCTCGTCCTCGAGCAAAACAACTAAACTATACTAAGGATTATTAGACCACTTTCGCAGGTCACGCGATTGCACTGAGCATGTGCAACAAGCCGTTAAACCTCTAGGTTCCCCCTAGAGGACGAGTTTTGTCTCGTGAGGGTTTTCAGCGGATTACACCCACAAAATCCATAAAGAAAGGGAAACAAAGAGTTAGTATTTTCGAAAAGCATTTGAAAGAGAAAAATATTTGAAATATGATTGTAAGATCTAAGCAATCTATAAGTTATAGGAAAATTAAATTTTCATTCCTAACTTAGTCTCTATTCAAAAATTTGTTATCAATCAAAGTAAGGAGTCAAATTGTACTTCTCATCTAGTCTATTACTTTACCCTAAGTCATATGCACTTGTGACTGTGAAAGTTTTGACTAAGGGTTCATTAACTCTAACTCTTATGCCTTATTTATTTGTATATATATATATATATTTTTGGTGGGATTATTCCTTAGTTCTATTAGGCTTTCTAATCTACCCATGTAACGAGCCTTTAATCGATGACTCCCAAACCAGACGGTCTTAGGGCACCAGGTGAGAAAACACCCCTAGGACTTAAGGACTCGAGCAGACAAGGCCACAAAACTAAGGATTTATTATATGAACCACTTTTAGGCGTGAATACTTATGCTTTATTAGGCACAAATACCAGCTTAATCAGTGGATTTTATATATATATTTTCTTAAACTTATCAATCATCTTTCGCATAAATACTAAGGCTTGCTTAGGCCAAAGCACCTAGCTAATCAATAATTAGATTTGTTTATCTCTTTTTTTTTCTTTTTTTTTTTCAAACTTATCTAATTATCTTTCGCATAATACTAAGGCTTGCTTAGGCCAAAGCACCTAGCTAGTCAATAATTAGATTTATTTATTATTTTTTTTATATATATTTTTTTTAAAGGCATAAGAATCTTTGTTTTTGAACCCTAAGTGTGTAAGTGTATGAAGTGTGCATATTTCATCAAGGTAAAGATCAAGACCAAATTACTTTGACAAATTATCTTCCTAACTCTAGAAATCAAACAAATAATCTTATTTGACCAGTATAAGAAATCCTAATTTGGATTTCCTATTACTTAAAATTAACTTAATTTCTTACAAAATAAGTCAAAATATGTTTCTATTTTTCAAAAAGTTTTTAAAAGTAAAGAAAAATGTTAAATTTTTTTTTTATTTTAAAGAAAAAGAAAAGTTATGTTAGTCCCTCCCCACACCTATCTCATGCATTGTCCTCAATGTATGAATTAATGCATAGATGCATGAAAAAGAAGAAAGGGAAGGAAAAGGTTACCTTAAGGTGGTGGTTTCCGGTGGTGGTCTGATGGTCCACGAAACGCGGCCCAATCAACTTTTCTTGGGTCTCGGAGGAACCCACCAGAAATATCTTTAATATAACCCATTAAAAAGATGAATCCATAAAGGATCTTTATTAAATATTTGACCCCATCTAATTTCCATATTCCATAATTAATTTCGGAGTCAAATTTGTCAACCACCTCGTCCCAGAATGGAGTATGAAATGATAGAACGGTTGACTTGGACTCAGAAGGACAGGAAACTAATACCGACTCGGGAAGGTGACTTAAGTCAAGTAAAGGTTCAGGAGTCGGAATTGGTTCAAGAAGCGGGTCCAAGTCAAGAAATTGAAACTCTAGTCCACATGTATTTTCTAACAATGGAATGTGACCTAATTTGGGTGATTCCAGTTCAGGAATGATAGGTGGAGGAATCAAAACTGACTCTAAAATATTACTCAAGTTTGGTAACACAACAGAGTCAATATTGATTCAGAAAGTTGAACTGGATCACATATGTGAGAATCTAGGTCACATATCTCATGAGTTCAATATCAAAAAATGGAGAACTTGCCAATTTATCCATGGGATTTTCAAAATTGTATAATTGGTCAAGTTCAATATGATCCTCAAAGATGGGTGATTCAATTTCATTATGAATTGGTACAGGATCCAATGTTGACTCCGGGAAAAGATTGAAATCAGGTGAAGATATCGGAGTCATTATTGAATCAGGAAATAAAATTGAATCACTAAGTTCTAGTTCATGATCATATTCTCTTCAAGTTCTATTTCAGGCAGGGATAACTTGCCAAACTATCAATTTTATTTGGAGTTTGGGCAAGTTCAAAAGGTTGTTCTGAAATAGAATCTTGATTTCCCAAAAACTACATGACTCATCGGCTCTAACAGAATGGTAAGTGACATCAGGACGGTGGGGAAACGTAGAGATTCGACCATCATATCTATGTCCCGATTTCTTGCATTTTGAGCATGAGTCATGGCTTCTACATCTTTTCATAGTTGATGGGTTCATTGTCTTGTTGAAAAGATGAAGAGTTGTTTTGGAACTTGTATTGAAATTGTGAGTCCATCAGATTTTGTGATTGTTGTTTGGACTCACGCATACTCATTTCCAAAATTGATGGTTTCTTATTTTGGACGGGTGGAAACTGAGTATGACTCTTGAACATAATGTGGACTGGGTGGAGAAGGAGGACAAGGTGGTTGGAATTATGCTCGGGGGAGTGAATCCCCACTGACTCGGTAAAGAGTTGAAGTCATTATGGAAATATAGTTATTAGATGGGGGGTATGGGTTATATTGATTCGGATAAGACCAATCGGCACACTAGGTGGTC
>JAVJIF010005255.1:0-116624 GCA_038442645.1 Agave tequilana | reverse complement strand
ACATATCAAGCCATATTTCCTCTATGAAAGTGTATTTTCCCTCCTAGACCTAGCTATTTCAATGCCCAAGAAGCATCACAAAGATCCTAGGTCTTTTGTTTGAAAATGCTTCTGCAAGTAGCACTTTAGATTTGCAATCCCCTACGCATCATCACCAGTGATAATGATATCATTTACATAAACTACAAAGCATAGCATCTTTCTTGATGTCGTCGCCAAAACACATAATGATCTTTTTTTAGAACGAAAAGAACAAAAGCTTTAACAACAGAGGCAAATCGTCCAATTCAAGCTCTCGGTGACTGTTTCTATCCATACAAAGACTTATAAAGCCTACACACCTTCCTTGACTCTCCCAAGCAACAAAACCAGGTGGATACTCCATATAAACCTCCTCGTCAACACCATTAAGAAAAGAATTCTTGATATCTAACTGATGGAGGAGCTAGTGACAAGTGACAGCCAACGAGATAAGAATACTCACAGATGTCAGCTTTGCAACTGGTAATAATCCATGTCATACACCTGAGAATAACCTTTGGCAATAGATGAGCCTACAATCGAGCCAAGAACCTATCGAGATTTAGCTCACAATGTACACCCACTAATATCCAACTACCTTCTTACTCGGTGGAAGAACAACAAGGTCCTAGGTTCCATTCTATTTTAGAACCAGCATTTCTTCTTTCATGTCATCCTTCCAATCTGGGGTAGATAGGGCTTTTCAAACTTGAGTACAGAATATGAGTCAAAAAAGAAATAAAGGCATGAAAAGGAGACAAGTATGAATAAGATACAAAGCAAGAGAGATAGAATGAGATGTGCAAGTGCGTTTAACTTTATGAAGGGCAATAGCAAGATCATCATCAGAAGCACTGACATAATCAGTAGTAATATCACTAGAGAGTAATGTAGATATATTCACCAATTTGTTTTCTGAAAATTGAAATAGGAATGTTGGCATAGAGACAGTAGAGATACGTCTTGTGAAGACTCTGATTGATTCTCCAAGACGATGAGGGTTTTGATTCTCCGTGTACAAGTCTCAATGCACTCAAATCTATATCAACCATGATAAGAGAACTTTTGAGGAGAGCTAAATACTCTCTCTCAAAGTTTTTCATTGTATTAGAGCCTAAGGCTTAAGATCCAAAACCCTAATTTTAACCTTAACAGCATCAACCACAACTAGTTTGAGTTGTTATGTAGACAACCAGCCATGGATGCTGAATAGATCTTGTAGGCGACATCAAGGTTGAGATGCAAAAGCCAATCAAACCTCACTTTGTCTCAAGCTTTCAGTTGTGTTTTATGAGCTTTTTCCAATTTTTTAAACTTATATCTTACTACTTAGATGCATATTATTTGAAATTTATTGCAATTATTTTAATATATTATTACATTATTTGAATCTTACTACATTTATATTAAAATAAAATATTGTTGCATTATATTATTTGTTAAATTTCTTTATATAGTGGTTTATGAAATATATAATATTTGTATAGATATGTGCGTATGGAAAGTTTAACGCTAAATATTATTTTTCATAACATAATTCTGTTAAAAAAACTTCTATCACAGAATTCTCAATCACCTTTGTCCGTATTGTCCAGGTGTTAATCTAATTGGCTTGCTAAATTCTGTATGAAGACAAAGTTGTGTTTAGTGTTTAGCAGCCACATGTCTTGAATAGTTCTAAATATCATCACGGATGTATGACTTGTGGACACGAACTGAAAAATGGATAGCCATGACTGGCATAACCAAAGCTGAGGGTTCAAATTGAAAGCACTAAAGTATTTTTCAAAATTGGAAGCACTGAAGTATTTTTCTGAACTTGGAGAAAGTTTTGTAAGGAAACTATACGACAACATGACATGTCTAATGGGTTAGAATGTTGTGAAACAAAACAACCAGAAACCAAATGCAACTGAAATAATGTCAGATGGATAGGTGGCAATGCACTAAAAACCAGTGTTATCGAGGCGCGAGGCGCAGTGTGAGGCGCAAAGGATCCAGTGCACACGAAGCGCAAGGCGAGGCGATCGCCTCACTTCAATGAGGCACATATTTTTTCTTTTTGTATGGATGTATTATGAATGTATTATTTTCTATGTATGGATGTATTATGGATTTCTTCTTTGTATGAATGTATTCTTTTCTTTATATTGATGAATTATGGATATATTCAGTGAGGCTCATACTTTAGTGAGGCGCATGATTATAAATGTATTCTTTTTTTTTGTATTCCAAGATATTGAAAAATGTACACTAAAAATGCATTAAAAATTTACACTAAAAATTCATTAAAAATTTATACTAAAAATGCATCAGAGACAGATCTATCTCTCTTTATTTCTCTCTCGTTCTTCCTCTATCTCCTCTCCAGCTCTCTCTCCCCTCTTCCTCTCTCTCTCTTAATCTTTCTGTTTCTCTTCTCTCTCAGAGATGAGAGATCTCTGTCTCTGAGAGAGGAGAGACAGAGAGAGATCAAGAGAGGAAGAGAGAGAGAGCTGGAGTGGAGAGAGAGTGCTTACCTGGCGACGACGATGAAGGCGATAGTGACGAAGGCGACGACGACGAATGCGGGGCCCCTCTGCCCTAAATCGGGTTCGCCTGAAGTAAAAAGGTTGGTTTTTTTTTCATTTTTACTTTTGTCTAACTTAAGCGGCCAGGTTTACCCGCTAAATTAGTGGGTTGTAACCCGACCCGCCCCACAAACAATAAACGCAGAGAGGCGAAGGCCTCGCGCTTGAGGTGCATCGCCTCTAACAATACTGTTAAAAACAATACATGGACAAATAAGTGCATCCATACAAGGTTAGAGGTAGCTTCACTTGAGGAAAATGTGAGGAATAATCAGTTGATACGGTTTAGAAACATTTAATACAGAAAGAAGGGTGTGCCAGGTGGTAGGAGAAATAGAATTGTAGTTGAAGGAGTTGTTAAGGCTAGGGCTAGACCTAAGCAAAGATGATGGAGATAGAAAACGAATAAGATATTAGCTAATTTAACTGAAGAGATTACCCTGACAACAGGTTTTTGAAAGGATACATGTAACTACAGAGATTTGGGATCATGGCTTTGTTCTTCTTGTTGAGTCGCATGCTCTGCAATTCCCTACAGTTGATCTATCATAATAATATACAGATGAATCCAGCCTGTGAACGTAAAGTCTAAATCCAGCCTAAGGATCATTACTAGTTTAAGCAGTTTATGACAGTCATGATTAGATTGCACCATGATATATACCAGACATGGAATACAGATATGGAAAAGCCTCACTATTAAAAATCTTGGCTATAGGATATGCACACTGTGCACATAACATAAACAAGGTAGATATTTGTCTGTATGTCTGTGTGTGTGCACGCATATGCGTGGGTGGGGGGGTGGGGGGGGGGGGGGGGGGGGGGGGGGTGGGGGGGGGGCGCATGTTCATAGAATAGACATGTCAACATGTTGGTTAAACACTAAAATTTTAAAAATAACATGAAAACAATAGAACCATATAAAATACAGTTTCCATACAATTTTGGTCATTAACATCAAGCTGTGGCTTTTAATAATTTTATTAAAAATCACTAACATTAAATTTTCTGACATTTGATTTGAATGGTTTTACATAGGAAATAGCTCTTAGCTTTTCATATTAACATATCTCACTTCATTTATTAAACATATATTAGATTTATTATGTTTTAATAGCTACAATTCTAAAATATATTCATGAAGATTTTAATTTCCTCCAAGGAAAACTAAAAAGAAATCATCTTCCAAAATATGAAATGTAGGGGTGGCAATGGGTAAGGGTAAACCCATTTACCCTAAAAAGATAGGGTAAGGGTAAGAGTTTATTACCCGTTTGCTTAATGGATAGGGTAAGGGTCTGCTTTTACCAGTTCACCCATTTACCTGTTTAAAGAAAATTGATATAATCAATTCTGAATAGGGTAAGTCTTCGATTCTCAGATCTCAACCGATCACTTTCCTAATTTCTCAAACCTAAGCCCCTTCAATTTCCCATAGCCGCGCCGACTACCCGAATCCCCACCTGACCGCTCAAATCCCATCATCGATGTTGTTACGAGCCACGACCGGCCTCGTCTTCGACGGGAGATCCTCATGGTGCTTTCGACCTCTCCTTTGACAACTGGTGAGATCTCGTTGTTATTTTGCAATGATAAATCTTGGATCATTCTTTTCTTCACATTTATCGTTTCTCTAATTGACAAATAATATGAATTAGTTTCTCTAAAATCTTGATTCTCTTGAATTGTTTACAGAAAAAAATATTTCTTCCGGAACTGCTGAAAATGTTGCTTCTTCGAATGAGGAACCACTGTCAGATGAATCTAGTGTAAAAACTAGAAAGCTCAACTCTGTTGTGTGGAAATCTTCAATAAGGTTGACTTTGGAAACAAATTATATGAAACATACTCCAAGTATTGCAAAAAATACTTACTGCAGTTGAGATTCATGGGACTAATCTTTTGAAATACCGTTGGGCATTGTGTTTCTATAAGGATTGCAAAAAGGAAGCAAAAATATAAGCTAGATGTAAAGCAAAAATTGTTTCAAGGGAACTCCACAAGGAAGAGAAACAAGGATGAAATAACAATTGCAGAGTTGAAGAACTGAAAGTTCAGTGAGGAGAAGAGTAGGATCTTGTTGAAGCCATCATGTTACACAGGTATCCATTTGGCATGGTTGATCATATTGGGGATTTAGAAAATTTGTAAGAAATCTCCAACCTCTCTTTAATATGTGCACTAGAAACACCATTAGGAGTGACATCATTAATATGTATGAAAAGGCAAAAGAGAAACATTACACATACTTTGAGTCCATTAATGCTCGAGTTAGCTTTGCAATGGACATGTGGGCATCGGATCAAAATAAGAATTACATGGCCCTCACATGTCATTTTTTTATGACAAATGGAAGATTCAAAAGCGAATAATTAATTTTGTTGTAGTTAAATCTTCTCATACTGTAGAAGTGCTTTCCAAAATCATTGTAGAGAAGTTGTTTAAGTGGAAATTAGATAAAAAGATGATGTGCTTTGTCTTCGATAATGCTAGTGTAAATGATGCATTATGTATATCACCTGTGAGCTTCGTGCTGATGATTTGTTGCTTTTTTGATGGTGCCTTTTTCATGTTCGATGTGCAACACACATTCTTAATTTGATTGTACAAGATGGTCTTAGGGAGATTAGGATGTGGTTTTAAGTTTAGAAAGAGTGTTACGTGAAGGTCTCTCCCCAAAGAGCTCAAATATTTCATAGTGTTTCTCACCAAATCGGTCTGTGGTGCAAGATTGTCCTGCCGTGGAGCTCCACATACAACATGCTTGATATGATGCTTGTTTTCAAAGAGGCTTTTACCAGATTGACAAGGTTCGATGATAATTACAAGCATTTGGTTTTTTTAGGCGAGTGAGAAGCTGCTAGGATGGTTTGTGATACATTGAAGATTTTTTATAATGTGACAAAAGCATTTCAGGTACTGAATACAATGTCTAATATATATTTCAATCATGTTCGTGTATTCATGTGTTTTTTGAAACAATGTGTGCTAGTGAAGTGCAATTTCTTCTAGCATGGCTAATGAGATGATTGTTAAGTTTGAGAACTAATGAAAGGATGCTTGCAATATTCTCGGTTTGCATCTATTCTTGATCCTCGATTTAAAATGAAGCAAGTGATGTATTACTTTCCTATGATTTATGGTCCTGGAGCATCCGAAAAAGTTAAAGAAATGCGCAAATGCTTTGAGGATCTTTATCATGAGTATTCATTATGTGATAATGAGGTGAATGTCATTCATCCTGATGTAAAGGGAAGCACAACTAATTCTTCTTCTATAGGAAGTGGTGGGTCTTCTTATGCTCCAAGGGTGCAAGTATAGGGTTAAATTATGAGATAGATATCGGTGCTCATTAGATCTTGGCCTATCACAATTTTTGGAGGCGGCTGCTAATACCCAACCCATGAAAATGTTCTATAATTATACTTGGATGAAGTGGTGTTTCCTATTCAAAGGGGAATACCATTTGACATCTTGTCTTGGTAGCACAACAATACTCCAAGTATCCCATACTTGCTAGAATTGCAAAGGATGTACTTGGAAATCCGGTTTCTACTATAGCCCTGGAGGCAACATTTAGCACAGTGGAAGAGTATTTGATGAATATTGTTGTTCATTGACTCACAGAGATGGTGGAAAAGCTCACTTGTGGTCAAGATTGGCTACGATGTCAAAAGAAAGAACAAGGTAATCATGTAAATATGTTTGTTATATTTTCTTTTCATATTAACATTGCTCTTATTCTTTCATTTTGCTTATAAAGAACTTGTATAATACTAATATCAAAATTCTAATTTTTTTTGCAAGATTTGGAGGCAAGATCTCTTGGGGCTGGAAGGAGCTATACTTACAGCACTTCAATTAAAGAATGGAGGAGCGACATTGAGGTAACAAATGTGGATTGATGTGCTTCTTGCTTTATGAACAACCGTTTGGTCTTAGATAGATTGCAACTTACCTCCCTTTTGGACAAATTTTGCACTAATGTTAGTACCTTAGTTATGTACTTTGATGAATGTTTTATTTAATTAATAGCATGTATGTGGTTGTGAGAAATTGTAGTGGACGACTATTTAGTTAATAGACTGATTTTACATGCAAATTGCTCTAATACAAGTATTTTACCCCTTTTACCCGTTTACCCTATAGGGTAAAGAAAAACTTTACCCGATACCCTATAGGGTAGGGTAAAGAAAATTTAAGATTTACTATATAGGTAAAGGTAGAGGGTTGAGTTCCTAGGCTAAGGTAAGGGTAAGACCCTTACCCTACCCTTACCCTATCCATTGCCACCTAATGAAATGCCTATTAAAGAAGTCTAAATTTAACCAAGTTTAAGAAAAGAATAAAATTAAACTACAATTTAGGAACTAACTCTAAAACATATGTTGTCATGCTTCTCGCCATTTGTGTGCGCGCGCGCGCGCGCGTGTTATATATATATATATATATTATATATATATATATATATAATATATATATATATAGAGAGAGAGAGAGAGAGACTTGTGTCATTCCGGAAGGATTTGAGGCCGAATCCTCCCCACTCAAATACAACCCTACGACATTCGAATAAGATATTCCTTGAAGATGATCTATATTATTTCAAGTATCTATAAACCAAAAATTAAGTATTTTAAATACTTTTTGCCCATGCATCAAGTAGGGAAAAAACGGACGGCCTAAATAGTGAGTTGGTTAGTTTAACGGTATAGAACATTTGAAATCTAACAAAAATAGGTTTGCAGGGGTTTTTAAATGTTTAGATCATGATCAAATGACCGGATCGAGAATTTGTATGTCTAAAGACATAGATCTAATCAACTCACTACTTTCGGCCGTCCATTTTGCGCCGCTTGACGGATAGGCAAAAACTATTCAAAACACTTGATTTTTTATTTTTAGTTACTTTAAATAATATAGATCAGCTTCAACAGAGTGGATCTTGTATTTGAATGTCGGATGTTGGTTTTGATGGTAAGGATTCGGGCTCAAATCCTTCCAGAATGACACAAGTCTCTCTCTCTCTCTCTCTCTCTCTCTCTCTCTCTCTCTCTCTCATACACACACACACACACTAGTAATATGCACATTCAAGATAGGCATATGTTTACTATAGGCGTATGTCTACTGTAATCAACAAGCTATAATTCTATTGTAAAATTTAATTGTTAGAAGTGTTGCAGTTACCATGAATTTAAGCCTTTTTGGAACATAGATCATTATTTATGTTAATTGTACATTTTCAACAGTGTCACATATATTTTATGACACACATGACAGACAGTGAAGTCACATTTTACCTTTGATCTAGAACGAACATCAGGGTCAGTACTTCGAGAAAGAAGCCTTGCAAGAGGAAGCATCTCAGAAACTTCAGCACCAGGAACTTCAAGTCTTAGTCGCCATCTTCCCATTGAAGAGATTACACTACTGAGATGCCCTGCCATTGCATTTTGAAACAAACCATCCCTGTTCTTACCTGCAGAATATCTATCACGCACTCCAGGCAATACATATTCCCCCTGGAGCTCATAACGGCTGCTAGCTTGCTCCAGAACAGTCTTTTCAACTGTGATCTAATGATTGCAAAACCCAGTTTAATCTATCAGCTAAGGTTAAGTAAAAGGCTACATTTCAATAATACAACTGCAAAAAAGAAATAAGAAAGAAAAACTATGGTATTAGAAGAGTAGAAAAATGAACTTGGTCAAACAAATAGTTTTTCTAATAATCGGCCTCAGATACTGTAGTTGCATGTGTCCATGGTGTTATGCAGCCTGGAATATTCAATGTGATTGAGATGTCAATGCTAACCAATAATACAGCTAGAAGACCAGGTAATTTTAATTCTCCAGGGTTCTCTAACTTCTTACAGAACCTCAGCACATTTGAATTTCCAAATATCTTGAAGAATTTTACTACTTTCATTTTAAAAGAATATATAAAAAGAAAAAGAAGCATGCAGGGGAGGGAGATGCAAATTATCAGTTTGAGGATTAAATCCTCTCATTGTAAAAGCAAATGAATAGCTTGAACATCAAGATTACTATTCTGACTAGTGTCCTGGACACAGTCAAGCCACTTCTTTTTTTTTATCTAAGATAACTATACAATGATAATGTGGCGGAGATTTTCCGCCATGAGCGATCAAACGGTCGATCCTCACCAAAGGCGAGAGAAGAATTAAATGGGGGATCTACAGTATGTGAGAAAATGAAGCACAACACAGAATAGACACAGAATTTTTACGTGAAAACCCAAATTGGTAAAAAAACCATGGGGAGGAGAAGAATCCACTATACTTGTTAGGTTACAGGAATTATAGGGATCCCTGCCAGAGTCTCAGTGCTGGATTTATTTCCGGAGAGAGGATTCAGAATCCCTTTCTTTCTGGGAGAGAGTCCATTTATGCTTGATTTGATTTGTATGCAAGGAGGCGAATGGTTCGGACGTGAACTCCGTAACCGCACGATCTGCACGCGTAGATTTGTTGTAACGGCTGTGATTGTTAGCGCTTGATCGTTGGGATTGCATGCAGAAAATCCCACCTCGGTCCATAACTGCCCAGGCTGGAGGGCGTTTCACGTTATGAACGTGGGGGGAAGTTAGGTTGCGTACTGAAAGTGAATATCAAAGATTATATGTTGTCGTTGCGTAACCGAAGGTGAAGATCAAGGATGATTTGTTGCCAAAATGATCTGCATCCTCAGAGCGAGGGGCCGCTTAGTGTCCTCGTTCAGTAGCTTCTGAAATGGCTGAGTATCCGCGGAGCAAGGGCAGCTTCTGGAGAGGCTGAGTGTCCTGGGAGCGAGGAGCAGCTTCTGGAGTGGCTCCGGAGTGGCGGAGGCTTTTATTTGCTTGGACGCATGTCATGATCCTGCGTTCAGATTTTGACTACTGCAGATGCCCTCCGCTCTTCTGCTTCTTGAAATCTGCAAGAGAGAAGCGGGAGAGCGAAGCTAGTCAAAGATTCCTCGATGCCTTGTCCTTGACTTGATACTTGTGGGCAGAGGAAGATCCGGTTCATTAATGCAGATCTTTTAGATTGATGTGAAGATTGCGTTGTTTGCTTGGCTGCCTTGAATGCGTGTAAACTGCTGTCGGGGCATATAGTTGCCTGCTCAAGAGCCATGACGTTGATGAGGAAAAAAGAGTGCCCCTGAAAGATCTCCTCCGATGAACAAGTTTTTATTGTTCCCATATCGGGGGTCTGTAAATGCTGGCAGGAGAGGTTCTCGGATCTCTTGTATTCCTTTTTAGAAAGTAAGCACAGGGATATAAAAGATTTCATGTATTCTACTTGTCAGATGTAATGACATAATGACATAATGAAATTTAATGAATGTAATTGCATGTATTTTATAATAGAAATGACTGAGTTGTTTAGATCTTGTCTGATTTGTATTGTGGAATGACCATACCCCCTCGGACGCTTGACTTCTGGATGGCAAGAATGTGATGTGTTTGTGTTATCGACTCCAGGTGGTGTCTTCATCTCTGAGCGTACAGGCATTTGTTCTCCGAGTGAAGTGAGAACTTCAGTAGCGAAGGTGAAGTGAGGACTTCAGTCGCGGAGTTGAATTGTGCCGCTAGCCGCTGAACTCCGAGTGAAGTGAGGACTTTAGTCGAGGAAACAAAATAGAGCGCTAGGCGCTGAACTCCGAGTGAAGGACTTCAGTCGAGGAGACGAAATGGAGCGCTAGGCGCGCTGGCCGACTTCACTCGGAGGCTAATGTTGGAGTTATTGTTCTCGAGCAGGGGTTTCCCTTCTCGGAACGCACAAGCATAAAATTCTGAGTGAGGGAAGCCCTTAGCTGCGGAGCTGGGCAGGCAGTTACTCAATTGGGGGTGAGACTTCCGGGGGCAGTTGCCCAATTGAGGATGAGTCTTTATAACCCAGATATAATGTATGTACTATGATTCTCAACTGGGGGCTTCCTTCCTCGGAACACAGACAAACTAGCAGTAGCCTAATTAGGGATGAACATTCCGAATAATAGTTGCCCGATTAAGGATGAGCCAGGGCAATTGCTCGGTAGGGATGGACCTTCTGGAAGATAGCTGCCAGCTGGGATCAGCTATAAGGGTGGCAGTTGCTTGATTAGGAAAGAGCCTTTTGGACAACAGTTGCCCAATCAGGGATGAGCCAAGGCAGTTGCTGGTGAGGATGAACCTCCTGGATGGTATTTACCCACCGGGAATGAGCCTTAGGGTGGCAGTTGCCTGATTGGGGATGAGCCTTTCGGAGGGCAGTTGCCCAATCAGGGATGAACCCAAGAGTGCCCGGAGGCGAATGCTTGTGTAACCATTCTAGAGTGGGGCTTCCCTTCTCGGAACACACAGATAAAGGTCCCGGGTGAAGGTAGCCTTCAGCCGCAGGAGTAAAAGCGAGCAATAGCCTAAGTAGAGACGAGCCAGAGTGTTCCTTAAGATGAATGCTTGTGTTGTTCTCGAGTGCGAGCTTCTTTCCTCAGAACACAGATGGAAGTCTCCGAGGAGACGCGCTCGTGAGTTGGTCGGATGGGGGCTGGTGAGCAGATTGGTGGATCATGTGGAGGATATAGAGAGCCGGGAGCCAGACACTAGAGCTATTGGATCTCGAGTGGGAGAATCTTTCCTCGAATGTTCCGTCTTGACTCTGGAGAAGAGAGCTTGTAGGTTGGCTGAGCAGGGGCTGATAAGTAGGTTTCCTGGATCCATAGATGTAAGGAAGTCATTAGGAAGCAGAATGTATTTTTATTAAATGATTTTATCAAAATACATAAAAGTGAATAAGATATAGGGAGTTTTTATCCGTTGGAGATTGTCAGATTGGTGTTAATCAACAGTTCTGTATTGAGTGACCATGTATTGCGGTCAATTCGGAGACGGGGTCTCCTGCTGCCTTTCTGTCTTATAGGAGGTTCCGGATGTGAGGATGTACTCTCGGATATAGCCTACTAGACAAGCTCTTCAAGGCACTTATGGAGTGACCAGCATTGAGAAGTTTGCTGTCTCTTGCTGTCATGGAAGGAGCAGTAGTCCGCTCCAGGGTCGTGTGGTTTTGCTTCTGGACGCTTCACCCAGGGTTGACCTTTGATGGCTTTGAAGACGTCCTGGATCAGGAGCTTCAGCGAGGTGAAGCTGTTATCCACCCGATAGGCTCGAAGTGAACCCTGCTGAGAGTGCAGGAATGATTGCTTCTTAAAGTGCCTTGCCCGCGACCCTGGATGTCCCTGGAGGGGTCTCCGTGTTGCGTCTTCAATTTCGTTCCGTTCGTTGTGGTTGAAAGATAGGTTGGCAGAGCTTTTTTCATTGCTTCCTCCAACTGAATGTATGGTTAGGCTCTGTACAAGACCTCGCTCCAACGGGTGATGTATTTCACCAGATGCTTATACAGCGAGTGGGTGACCCTTAGTCCACTGATGAATGTTAGAGTGGATGCATCTTCGCTGCAGTTGTATACTTTCGCTAGCTGATTCTGAAAGTAGCCAATGTACGCCTTGAGGCTGTCAGAGTGCCTCATCTTGACAGAGAGGAGGTGATGGTTGTTTTGTTTGAACTCCTGGCAGGAAGAGTATTAAGCAAGGAATAACTTGGAGAGATCCCCAAAGTTGTGGATTGAGCGTGGCGGAAGGTTGTAGAATCAGTTGGAGGCTACTCTCTTGAAGTTGGAAGAGAAGATCTTGCACAAAATGGAGTCATTTCTAAAATGGATCACCATCTTATCTTGATACTGGCGAAGGTATTAGACCGGGTCGCTCTGCCCGGAGTAGCAGTCAAAGGTCGGCTCATGAACTTCTTAAGAAATTCATGTTCCAATATGACCTCAGAGAAGGGGAGTTGGATGCATCGGGGGCCGATGGCTCTGATGTTGGCCCAATGGCCCATCACTCTAGTTTTGATGATGATCAACTCATGTAGTTATGGTACTAATGATCTTGTGTTATTTAGTCTCAGATTTGTGATCAAGATCTTAGTAGGTGTGTAGCTTCAATAAAAGATTAAAGTCAAGTTTTGAAGCTAGCACGGTTTGATTCAAGAGCTTGTGCATCAAGACCACATCAAGTACTCAAGAGAAGTCTAGCTCTTTAGATTAAGATTGGACCAAGTCAAGAAGAGGAGAAGACTTCAAGTGAAGACTTCAAGAAGAAGACTTGTATCTAGGTTTGCTTTTTATAAGATTTTGTTTTTAGATTAAAATGTAAAGGATAGAATAGTTGGTGGATTGCTCAAGTATCTCTTACACACACTCTTGATTTATATGAGTTTTCATAAAAGAATTTTCATTTTGGAAAAGACTTCATTTTGGCAAAATACCGGTTTGGTTTTTGAAATTCAAAGTATATATGTTTTAACCAAAACCATGTTTAGTGCTTAATGTCAAAAACATAGATATTTCATCATGTATGTGTAGTGGATCATATCCATACACTCTATGCTTTCAAAGTGTTTAAAATATCTTATTTTTATATTTGGAGAAGTTTTGGAAAAATCCATTTTGAAAAATACAGTTTTTGTTTTTATCCAAAATTTCTAAGTTACAAAAATAGTTCAAATTGTTTGTAACATCTCTTGATTTTACTCAAAACATGTTTGTTTATCAAAGTATAATATTGAAACTATTTTTGTAGATTTTTCGTGAGTTTATGGGATTTTATTTGTGTCAAAATGCCAAGTTTTTCAATCCCTAACTGACCTGACCTGGCTTCTGCCGGTCGACCGCACCGGTCGACCGAGCTAGGAGTCGGTCGACCGGGACGGTCGACCGACGTGCACAGAACGTGCACGCCAGATCTGCTGGAGGGCCGGTCGACCGACCCGGTCGACCGCAGAGAGCTTCTGCTCTCTGGAAAGCCCCGGTCGACCGGGCCGGTGGATCGGCAGAGAGCTCTGCTCTCTGTTCCAGGCAGCGGTCGACCGGGCCGGTCGACCGACGCCCCAACGGTCAGAAATCTAACCGTTGGCGGCCGACCGGGCCGGTCGACCGTCAAGGCTGAAAAATGCCCCAACGGCTAGTTTTTTCTAGCCCTATAAATTGGGACTTTTGGGCTGTTTTAGATAAGATTTTTCAAGTGATTTTGCACCTGTTTTTCTAACTCTTTTAAGAGGTTTTCTCCACTTGTATTTGAGCCAAATACTTCCATTCAAAAGAAGAGTTTATCAAGAGTTTTTCAAAGTGACTTCTTTGAGTTTTTCACCACACACTCCATCCTTATTTTTCTCACAAACACTTGAGCTATCCATTGATATATTCATCCTATAGGAGTGTTATTGTGAGATTGTTTTTAGGTGATCAAAGTGTTGTGATCACCAAAGACTTCATCTTGTACTTTGAGGAGGCGGACGTGTGTGTTCGCGTTGTTTCGGGTTCTAGTGTGAACTCGGTGTTTGAGGTGCGGCCTCGGCGAGCTTGTGGGCTTGCGGTGTGTACGGGACTAGAGAGTCCAAGGAGTTTAAGTGTGAACTCGCCTTGTAGGTGTTACGGCACCGAGTGATCCGGTGGGATCGTTTTTAGTAGAAATCCTTCAAGTGTTAAAGGCGGGGACGTAGAGCAAGTGTGCTCGAACCTCGAAACAAATCTCTCGTGTTTGCGATTGCTCACTCTCTATCTCTTACTTATTTATATCTTGCTTGCTTATATTGCTTTCATCTTTATATGCTTGATATATTGTGTGCATAATTGTTATATGCTTGGGGATTGCTTGCTAACACTTGTATTCAACCAAGAGAGCCAACGCGGCACCTCAACTCTTATTTAGAGGAATCTTGAGGAGTTAGTCCAGAGCCCTTCACGGGGAATCTGGCTACACTCTTGTGTTATACGTGGTGTTTAGTGTAAGAAGTTTTAATTCCGCATTATTGACCATTAGATTAGCTCATCACCTATTCACCCCCCTTTACGTGATTTACAATTGGTATCAGAGCCAAGTGCTCTTGATTTGGGTCTTACAACCTAGAGTTAAAGATCCTCATTTATAGCTAATCACAATATTTATACACACACCATGGATTTCATGTTACCTCCCACCTTTGACATCCTTAACATCCAAACTTGGAAGGTTAAGATGTCTTTATACCTCAAAGGCCTAGGTATTCATGTTTATTTTGCCACTATTAAAGATTCATATTGTTTAAATGGCAAAAATATTGAGGCTAATGCAAAAGCCCTACATGCTTTAAAGTCAACCCTAAATGATGATTATTTATCTAGGGTTTCTAACATTGATCCGGCTTTTGTAGCATGGAACTCCTTGATCTCCTCCCTCGGCGAAAAAGAACAATATTATGCGGGGAGCAATTCGGATGTTGGAAGTGACGCTTCCAACGAGTGCTACATGGTCCAAGGGGATAACCCCCTGATGAGAACATCCGAGCTTCAACTTTTATTTGTATTTCAGTGTATTTTTTTTACTGTATTTACTTGTATTTTCTTTTATATTTGCATGTATTTCAGTTGTGTAGTGGTGTACTTATGAGTGTGTAATGTAGTGGGAAGTTAAGGGTAGTTGTGGGGTAGTTATAACTTATAGCCTATATGAGGCATGGTTGTGTACTGGTTTGAAGGGGACGAATGAAAAATGAAAGTTCCCTACTTGCCTCTCTCTTTGTGTTGTCTCCTCTAATCCCCACTCATGTCTCCTCTCTAATTGAATGAATGTTTAAAGACCAAATCCTTTTGCCTGCCTCTCATCTCCTTGTCTCTTCTTCTCTCCCTATCTACAATGAATGATGAATGAAATGTGAAAAAAAATCAGCGAAGTAGTAACAGAACAACAGGAGCAGCAGCAGCGGAAGCAGCTTGTAGCGTCAACCGCAGTCCAGCAGCAACAGCAGCAGGCCAGCAACAACAACAGCAGCAGCAGCAGTCAGCCAGCAGCAGCAGTCAGCCAGCAACAGCAGCAACAGCGACAGCAGATAAAGCAGTAATAGAAGCAGCAGTAACAGCTTCAGCAGCGCTCATCTCAGTCTTTTGACTTGATGATCCATGTCTAAGATCGAACCGAACTCACTTTTCCTAGAGTATGACGGCGAGTTCTTTGTCTGTAAGTTTATTTCAAAGTAATCTATTTATTAGTTGAACTATACATCAGTTAATTCATCTCTAGAGTATTATCTTTATCTCTTGTTGTCCACTATATGGTGAGATGAGTGACTCTGCAATTCGTTTGATCGCTTATCATTGATATTGAGATTAGAACTTGTCATGCATGATATAACTATTGTAATTAGATCTTACTGAGATTAGAAATATTCAAAGCTAGTATGCAACTTGTAACATCCATTTGTTGACATTGTTAGTTTTGAGTTTCCTGCCGAAGATCGTTTTATTTGGTGAAATGTGGTGAGTTTGAGTATATCACTGATTTCCTACACGACACGCACGCGCCCGTTTCACATCAGTTTGGTATCAGAGTATAAGGTTTAGGCAGGAACACCTTGCATTAAGTTTAAAAAATAAAATAAAAAATGGCGAGTGAATCCCAAACAATCAATATGGACACCAACTCCAAAATCCTCCAAAAGTTAAATGAAATTTTGAGTTGCATAACTAGGTTGGATCAGGTAATGAAGTCCACCTCTTATCATCCTGCAATCGAGAGTAACAAGTGTCAGGGTCATGAGCATGTTGTGGTCAATTGTCCAAGGTCAGTCATAGTAACTAAAGTTAAGAAACCATCTGTTACAAATCCAGAGTCCCTTCCTCCTTTATTACCGACCCCTACTGTCGTTGTCTATTCTGGTCGTCAACCCCTTCCTCCTTTACTGCCAATCCCTAATATTGTTTGCTCTGGTCGTCAACCCCTTCCTCCTATACTGCCGACACCGAGCCCAGTCAAAATTGCTATTGATAAATTGTCCATAACAGAATCAGAGTCTGACTCTGAAGAATTCATTTATCAAGTGAAAGAACCACAAGACTTCAACTTTGACAAAGAGAACATGGGTGGTAATATTGAGGTATCTAGTACTTCGAGCCCTCTCGAGGTGATCCCAATGACTACAAAGTTTATTCATGTATTTCCTAAAGGCAATACTTTGATCCCTCTCGAAGTAACCTCAGTGACTGCGGAGTTCACTGATGTCTTTCCTGAAAATAGTGCTCCGTCTCTCCTCGAAGTCACTCTTGTGACTACAGAGTTTGATGATGTCTTGTCTGGAGACCTCCTGCACAAGCTACCACTGACACGTGATATCCAACATGTCGTTGACTTAATACCGGAGGCTCGCCTTCCCGACTTACCACACCCTAGGTTGAATCCTACCGAGAAAACTGAATTTGAAAGGCAGGCTGATGAGTTGTCACTAGAGGGCAAACCACAATTCCTTATCCTAATAAACACCCATGTTTATGAGGACAAGTTTTGGAATTATATAGTGACAAAGGATGTAGGACAGATCAAGAATTTTATCATCTATGGTCAATCTATATCCAATGATTTGAAGGGTATCATTATAGAAGAAACTAATGTTCTACATATCATAAACTTTTCTGCCATTACGGTTAAACCTAAATGTGCTATCCTTCAGACTTTACCTGTTAGCATCTCACTTGACGTCATTAAAATAACAGGTAAATTGTCACGCATAGTTAGGATGATTCGCCTGATAATCCCTTTTGATCGAGGTCGTGTATATTGATGACCACTGAATCAAGTGCCTAAAACTTTAATATCCAATAGAGTCAAAGTTCCCGAGCTATCTTTTGAAAGACTCTTTAACAATGACAGGCACTAAGTTAAGTTCTCTACTGCACTTCATTATAGAGTTTTTGAGTCTGCATTCTACGCCTAAACATCTGAGTCTGCATCATATTTTGCCACACTCATGCAAGTTTTACACATGAGAATCAGTGATATATTTGAACAAGCAACACTAACTAGAAGCTATGATCTGACATCAGTAAAGAAATTTAAAACTTTTAGTGTTGACAATTTTGTGATGATTAAGATTCGTCTGAAATGGTTTCTCAAGGAAACTGTGAAAGATTTGCATGTCAGTAGTGCTAGACTTTTCAAAATCTTAAAAGAATTTAAATTACAATACTTATGTTATAAATTTAGCATCAGTTCTATTTTCAATATTGAAGACAAAGTAGTTTACAATGTCTTGATTATCCATAAACAGCCCACTAGTTGATGAGCCTTATCCTGAGCCAATTTTGAGAGTCCTTCACTTCCCCACTTCCAGATATTCATCTTATTCAGTAGAGAAAATTGATAATATTTTAGATGATGAATATATGATGCAGCTTGACTAGTAATCTGAGATGCAGGAAATAAACTTACAACAGCAAGAGAGCAGCTCTGCAGTTGACTCAACGAGATCGAGTTCTCTCCAATCTGGGGAGAATTGATGAGAACATCCAAGCTTCAACTTTTATTTGTATTTCAGTGTATTTTTTTACTGTATTTACTTGTATTTTCTTTTATATTTGCATGTATTTCAGTTGTGTAGTGGTGTAGTTATGAGTGTGTAATGTAGTGGGAAGTTATGGGTAGTTGTGGGGTAGTTGTAACTTATAGCCAATATGAGACATGGTTGTGTGCTGGTTTGAAGGGGACGAATGAAAAATGAAAGTTCCCTACTTGCCTCTCTTTTGTGTTGTCTCCTCTAATCCCCTCTCATGTCTCCTCTCTAATTGAATGAATGTTTAAAGACCAAATCACTTTGCCTGCCTCTCATCTCCTTGTCTCTTCTTCTCTCCCTATCTACAATGAATGATGAATGAAATGTGAAAAAAAATCAGCGAAGTAGTAACAGAACAGCAGGAGCAGCAGCAGTAGCGGAAGCAGCTTGCAGCGTCAACCGTAGTCCAGCAGCAACAGCAGCAGGCCAGCAGCAACAGCAGCCAGCCAGCCAGCAGCAACAGCAGCAACAGCAGCAGCAGGCTAGCAGCAGCAGCAACAGCAGCAGCAGCCGCAGTCCAGCAGCAACAGCAGCAGGCCAGCAGCAACAGCAGCAGCAGCCACCAGCAGCAACAGTAGCAGCAGCAGTCAGCCAGCGCAGCAGGCCAGCAGCAACAACAACAGCAGCCACCAACAGCAACAGCAGCAGCAATCAGCCAGCAACAACAGCAGCAGCAGTCAGCCAGCAACAGCGACAGCAGATAAAGCAGTAATAGAAGCAGCAGTAACAGCTTCAGCAGCGCTCATCTCAGTCTTTTGACTTGATGATCCATGTCTAAGATCGAACCGAACTCACTTTTCCTAGAGTATGACGGCGAGTTCTTTGTCTGTAAGTTTATTTCAAAGTAATCTATTTATTAGTTGAACTATACATCAGCTAATTCATCTCTAGAGTATTATCTTTATCTCTTGTTGTCCACTATATGGTGAGATGAGTGACTCTGCAATTCGTTTGATCGCTTATCATTGATATTGAGATTAGAACTTGTCATGCATGATATAACTATTGTAATTAGATCTTACTGAGATTAGAAATATTCAAAGCTAGTATGCAACTTGTAACATCCATTTGTTGACATTGTTAGTTTTGAGTTTCCTGCCGAAGATCATTTTATTTGGTGAAATGTGGTGAGTTTGAGTATATCACTGATTTCCTACACGACACGCACGAGCCCGTTTCACATCACCCCCTTGAGGTAACTACCGAATCCGAGGTAGATGAAGATGTTGATATGTCCTATGATGAGCTTACATCTTTTTGTCAACAACTTCTTGAAAAATATGAATTGCTTAAGAAAGATAACAAGAAAATGAAAAATAAATTTGATTGTTTGTTAAAAGAAAAAGATTCTTTACAAGATAAATTTGAAAATATTTCAAAAGAAAATGAATCTTTGAAAAATGAAAATGTTTCCTTACTTTCTAAATTAAATGATCTTTGTGAAGGAAACACTACTTTGAAAAATAAAATCGTTTTGATGGAAAATCAAAAAGAAGTTGCTTTGCAAGAAAACATATCTTTAAAAAGAAAAATTATTGAAAAGAAAAAGTAAATGTTTCTAAAAGGAATAAGAAAAATGATTCTCATTCTCATCATGCTTTACATGCCACTATTAATGAAAATGAGAATAAATTTTTGAAAAATAAAATTAATTGTTTGAGCTCAACTTTGAGCACATGTGCATTTAATCATAAGAAATTAGAATCCTTGTTTCAAAAGAAACAAGTTCCCCATGTTCATGCACAACACTCACATCATGCATATGCACATTTTGCACGCCATGACCACACCCACACTCATATGCATCCTAGAGTGTACAAATGTACGCATTGTGGCCGCAAAGGCCATCTAGCAAAATTTTGTTATGATAAGATAAATACTTTAAATTTTACTAATAAGAATGTTTGGGTTCCTTACAAAGCCCTCAAAGACCCAAAAGAAAATGGGTACTAAAATCCCCACCTTGTGTATTTGATGTAGGTGCGGGCTCTCACAAAACGTGAGAGGGATGGTGCCTTGGTAGTGGATGTATGGATTTGATGGACATACTTTTGATGCACCGCTATCAAGGAGGTTTGGTGGGACAACCATCATGTTTTGGAGAATTAGAGCATAGTTCTTTGGTTTGGTAACTATCTCTAAACTCCTATTTTAGTTTACATGCATTTATGATTGATGATCTTTAGCATGTTTTAGTGTTTGTTAAAATATTCATATTTTGTACTTCATGTGATAAATACTAGTTTAAATGTAGTTTTTACTAAAACTTGTGTATATACATGTACAAGTAGTGAGCAACAAATTGATTCATATATGTTTGCACTTCATCGTTCATTTGTATGCACATGTATAGCCTAGTTTTCATGATTCTATCATTTACACTTGTTTTGCCTATTTTCATGTTTTACTTCATGTATATGGTATTTTTAGTCAAAACTAATAAATATACATGTATACCCCTTGAGTCATTTGCCTTCATGCAATTTACTTTATGGACTCTTTTTTTTTATGTTTGGGATATGTATGCATATTGTTAGTTTTGGATAAATCATACATATACCTAGAAGTTTGTTTTTAAGATGAAAAATGAATTTTTATGTTTTTCATCTTTAAACGAAAAATGAATTTTCATGATTTTTGTTTGATCAAATGATATTCATGTTTGTTTTGAGCATAATTGACTATTTTCATGAAAAATGCTAATTACATGATTTTTGTGCACTCATGCTTTATTTGTTTATTCATGACTATGTTTCATGATCATTTTGAGCTTTATGGACTTTGAGTGTCGAATTTTGTGTATTTAGTATGTTTCATGATACATATGATCTTGTTTCATGTTTTGAAGTATCTTTAACTAGTTTTTCAAAAATTATTTTAACTAGTTATTATTCTTCATTTGGTAGTGATTTTCACTATAAAAATATTTTCAAACCCTATTTTTGAAAACCCTTCCAACTCGTTCATGGGTGGACGGATGGGCGAGTATGCCTTGTAAGCTTTATTGAAAAATCTTTTATCTTGAGCATATAAAAGGTGGTAGTTATGAGTTATATACTTGATTTACATTGTTATTTTCAATTGGTATCTTAATTGATATTCTTTTTTATATACTCATATTTTGTTTCCTATATATGTATGCTTCATAATTTCCATAATATCAATTCCTATTGGTATTGTCTTTTTCATACATATATATGTTTTTGAAAATCAAGCACCAACAAATCATATATATTTATACTTGATTCTCAAGATATTTACATGTTTAAAACACAAAGTATGTTTATGCTAAGCTTAATTCAAATCTTAATTTTCAATTGATTTCTCAATTGGTATCTTTTATATGAGCTTATGCATTATCTTCAATTGATATTTTTTTTTATTGATATCAAAATATACAATATGTTTCAATTGATACCTATTGAACTATTTATTTCAATTGGTATCCATGAAAATTTATATTGGTATCAAAATATAAAATACTTTCTTTCATTGGTATCAAGATCACAATTTGTATCAAAATTTCATTATTATTTCAATTACAATTAAAATTCAAAATTTGTAATGTTTATTTACATTTGATATCTTAAATTTTGATTTACTAAGATATCTCAAAATTTGTTTTATTAAGAAATTCAAAATTTTGTTCTAATAAAAAAAATTAAAAATGTGTTGACTTATATTGCCTGCCTATATGCAAGGGAAGCTTAACATCTCTTCTATATATAAATTAATGTTGAGTGTATCTTATATTGAGGAGCTTGACAACTCTTCTTTATGTGATACACGTGTGTAGAGGAAGCTTCACATCTCCTCTTATGCATTGCATATTATGTGTTATGTGAATTAGGGCTTGTCATCCCTTCTTCATATAATGCATGTATGTAGGGAAGCTAACTTAGCGTCTTCCTCTTCATGAATGTATATCGCATATAACTCTTTATTGATTGATTTGAGTTCACCTCTTTGAGGGGGAGAACATTGTTTTATGTCTACTTGAACCCCTTTGTTGATGATTGACAAAAAGGGGGAGAAGTATTTTAGTATATATGCATGTTTTCCTTGCTTTATACATAAAGGAGGAGAAGAATTTTTTATTTATGCATATTACTTTGTTTTGCAAATAGGAGAAAAAGAATTTGATGTGTTTCATGCTTGTTTATGCATGTTTATCTCCTTGTATTTGCATACATGTTTATGAGCTTTCTTTGCAAATTTATTTGTTTATTGTTATGCATGAGTTAAGGGGGAGCTTCTTTGAAGCTTTACTTTAATCCATGCATATATAACTCATGAGTTTTGTCATCATCAAAAAGGGGGAGATTGTTGGCCCAATGGCCCATCACTCTAGTTTTGATGATGATCAACTCATGTAGTTATGGTACTAATTATCTTGTGTTTATTTAGTCTCAGATTTGTGATCAAGATCTTAGTAGGTGTGTAGCTTCAACAAAAGATTTAAAGTCAAGTTTTGGAGCTAGCACGGTTTGATTCAAGAGCTTGTGCATCAAGACCACATTAAGTACTCAAGAGGAGTCTAGCTTTTTGGATCAAGATTGGACCAAGTCAAGAAGAGGAGAAGACTTCAAGTGAAGACTTCAAGAAGAAGACTTGTGTCTAGGTTTGCTTTTTATAAGATTTTGTTTTTAGATTAAAATGTAAAGAATAGAATAGTTGGTGGATTACTCAAGTATCTCTTACACACTCTTGATTTATATGAGTTTTCATAAAAGAATTCATTTTGGAAAAGACTTTTCATTTTGACAAAATACCGGTTTGGTTTTTGAAATTCAAAGTATATATGTTTTAACCAAAATCATGTTTAGTGCTTAATGTCAAAAACATAGACATTTCATCATGTATGTGTAGTGGATCATATCCATACACTCTATACTTTCAAAGTGTTTAAAATATCTTGTTTTTGTATTTGGAGAAGTTTTGGAAAAATCCATTTTGAAAAAATACAGTTTTTGTTTTTAGCCAAAATTTCTAAGTTACAAAAATAGTTCAAATTGTTTGCAACATGTCTTGATTTTACTCAAACATGTTTGTTTATCAAAGTATAATATTGAAACTATTTTTGTAGATTTTTCGTGATTTTATGAAATTTTATTTGTGTCAAACTGCCAAGTTTTTCAATCCCTAAACTGACCTGACCTGGCTTCTGCCGGTCGACCGGACCGGTCGACCGAGCTAGGAGTCGGTCGACCGACGTGCACAGAACGTGCACGCCAGATCTGTTGGAGGGCCGGTCAACCGACCCGGTCGACCGCAGAGAGCTTCTACTCTCTGAAAAGCCCCGGTCGACCGAGCCGGTCGACCGGCAGAGAGCTCTGCTCTCTGTTCCAGGCAGCAGTCGACCGGGCCGGTCGACCGACGCCCCAACGGTCATAAATCTGACTGTTGGCGGTCGACCGGGCCGGTCGACCGTCAGCCGCCAAGGCTGAAAAATACCCCAACGGCTAGTTTTTTCTAGCCCTATAAATTGGGACTTTTAGGGGCTATTTTAGATAAGATTTTTCAAGTGGTTTTGCGCCAGCTTTTCTAACTCTTTTAAGAGGTTTTCTCCACTTGTATTTGAGCCAAATACTTCCATTCAAAAGGAGAGTTTATCAAGAGTTTTTCAAAGTGACTTCTTTGAGTTTTTCACCACACATTCCATCCTTATTTTTCTCACAAACACTTGAGCTATCCATTGATATATTCATCCTATAGGAGTGTTATTGTGAGATTGTTTTTAGGTGATCAAAGTGTTGTGATCATCAAAGACTTCATCTTGTACTTTGAGGAGGCGGACGTGTGTGTTCGCGTTGTTTCGGGTTCTAGTGTGAACTCGGTGTTTGAGGTGCGGCCTCGGCGAGCTTGTGGGCTTGCGGTGTGTACGGGACTAGAGAGTCCAAGGAGTTCAAGTATGAACTCGCCTAGTAGGTGTTGCGGCACCGAGTGATACGGTGGGATCGTTTTTAGTGGAAATCCTTCAAGTGTTGAAGGCGGGGACGTAGAGCAAGTGTGCTCGAACCTCGAAACAAATCTCCCGTGTTTGTGATTGCTCACTCTCTATCTCTTGTTTATATCTTGCTTGTTTATATTGCTTTCATCTTTATATGCTTGATATATTGTGTGCTTAATTGTTATATGCTTGGGGATTGTTTGCTAACACTTGTATTCAACCAAGAGAGCCAACGCGGCACCTCAACTCTTATTTAGAGGAATCTTGAGGAGTTAGTCCAGAGCCCTTCACGGGAAATCCGGCTACACTCTTGTGTTATACGTGGTGTTTAGTGTAAGAAGTTTTAATTCCGCATTATTGACCATTAGATTAGCTCATCACCTATTCACCCCCCCTCTAGGTGATTTACATCTGAGTCTGTCGTGATGTGGCATCCTCACTTCTTCGACTCGCTTTTGTACAAGCTTGTCGAGATCTTGAAAATGGATGAACTCCTCAATCTTTCTCCGCGAATGATCATGTCGATCCTTCATACGGGGGTGAGGCGAACACGACTCATTGTCGAATTACTCCGATAGAGTAGGGGAGGCTGCTCTGCGACACCTTTGGCCTTGAGACTGCTCGTCGCTTATAGCCTCCATAGCGGTGGGCCTTTCTGGCGGCAAAGGCGTTCCTTGGGTGTTCTAAAGGGTCATAATCTAGGCGAGCAGTTGGTCGTTTTGACACCTCATCTTCTCCCGCTCCCAGGCCGCGTTTTCTCGATCCTGTTCCGATTGTCTCGCTCACGGACGAACAGGGCTTGTTGCTTCGCCATCTTCTCCTTCATGTCAGCGAACATTTAAAGGAGGTCTTCATAAGTTGTCGGTGGATGGATCTCTCCGGCAGCCTCCTGCGAAGGTGCAGAGACAATATCTTCCACAATGGGGCTAAGGTTGAGGCCACTCGGGGGAACAATGCCCCCAACGGTGGCATCGGATTTGCCTTTAGAGGTGGTCCCTTCACCGGTGGTCGGCTTCTTCGGGGTCATAGCTCGTTAGAGGCTTTTTGAGGATGGGTTTGGTAGGGGGAAAATCTAAGCGTTGAGACTTAGATCTCAATAAAGCACCAATCTATGGTGGAGATTTTCCGCCACGAGCGATCAGACGATCAATCCTCACCACAGGCAAGAGAAGAATTAAATGGGGGATCTAGTGCGAGAGAAAATGAAGCACAACACAGACGAGACAGAATTTTTACGTGAAAACAAAAATTGAGAAAAAATCACGAGAAGAATTCACTATACTCTTTAGGTTACAAAAATTACAGGGATCCCTGCTAGAGTCTAAGTGCTGAGTCTCAGTGCTGGGCTTTTTCTTCCGAAGAAAGGATCCAGAATCCCTTTCTCACTGGGGAAGAAATTCCATTTATGCTTGATCTAATTTGTGTGCAAGGAGGCGGATGGTTCGGACGTGATTTTCATAACCGCATGACATGCATGTGTAGATTTGTTGTAATGATTTTGATTGTTGGCGTTTGATCATTGGGATTGATGCAGAAAATCCCGCCACGATCCATAACTACCCAGGCTGGAGAGCATTTCACGTTATGAATGTAGGAGGTCAGGTTGCGTAACTGAAGGCGAAAATCAAGAATGATATGTTGTCGCTGCGTAACCGAAGGCGAAGATCAAGGATGATTTGTTGTAAAATGATCTGTCGTCAAAACAAGGGGCAGCTTAGTGTCCTCGAAGAGGGGAGCAGCTTCTAAAATAGCTGAGTGTCCTCGAAGCAAGGGGCAGCTTCTGAAGTGGCTGAGTATCCTCGGAGCGAGGAGCAGCTTCTTGAGTGGCTCCGGAGTGACGGAGGCTTTTATTTGCTTGGATGTGTGTCATGATCCTGCGTGGGTGAGATTTTGACCACTACAGATAACAATGTATACTTCAATTTTCATTGTCGCGAATCATTTTGGCATGCACGCCCATGCACATAAACAGAGCGAGAGAGAGAGAGAGAGAGAGAGAGAGAGAGAGATGTGGTATTTCCTTATTTTAACCCATTTTCTCTCTAATTACAAATAAAGCTTACTCGAATTTTTAACTATTGCAATACTCAATATGTGTGCACTTATTATGAAAAGCACATTCACTTGTCACTGAATTTAAACACAGAATCCAACTTTATCAAAGCCACCAACAACTTTATCATTCAGATAATGGTTTCTATGGGAATCATCTATATGCCAGGTGATGTTAGACTTGACAGGAACAAATAGAAATTATGCTACTAGAGAAGCTGGAAAGGAAGCTGTAGCCAGAAAGCCACAGGAGAAGAAGCCAGAAGTACGACAAACAGCTACATTGGAGAGTAGGAAACACACTATCCCAGGGCATGTCCTGTGTCACAACACAAAAAATAGAAAAGCGTAATCAAGCAATAAGCACCCCACAAACAGAAGGGCCAACCAAATAACTGACCTACTGCACTCATCATCAGAACACCATGAACTAATACACTATGCTTTTTGTACACAGGTACAAGTGATTCTATTAGATTCTATCTCAGGTTGGTGATAGGTAGTAAAAAGTGCATATTTATCATCACATTTACCATCATATTTTCCTATTTATTCTTTTATTAAGCACTGTTACTAATGTTTTATTGTTTAATGTTGTGCAGGCCTTGACTAATTAAAAAAATAAAGAAATAAAGTACAAGTAAAGCCCAAAAGTCTAAGAATCCCACAAGCCAACATGCATAATTAATTGTAGTAATTTAGAAGCTTCTATCTTATATAACCTAATCTAAACTTGGATTTTAAATAATTAATTTAAAATCTAGGGGAGGAAGAGGAATGATAAAATAGAACTCCAAATTGCTAAAGAGGAGAAGAATAAGATGGATCCTTATCCTTAAACAAAGATGGACTTCTACTTAAACCTGGTTGCTTGCAATACAAGGATAAAGATAAAGGAACAAATCCTTTTATAAATTCGGATTTGTGATAACTTGCTTCCCAAGTTATCCCGAGTTCTCAAGATAAAAGGTTTGAATGCAGAATCCAGAAGGAGACGCCCAGATGAACGGACCAGAGGAGGCCACGCAAGAAAACGCATGGCCACGGGCCACGCTATTGCCGCGAAAACGCAGCTATAGCCGCGTTTCCGCGACCGTTAAAAGGAATCTGGCAACGCGGTTTCGTGGGAGAGTCGTACTGGGACTCTACGTCTTATATCTCCTATAAATACCCTTGCAGAGCAACAGAGAAGGGGGATCCAGAGAGCTAAAGCTTAGGGTTTTTCTTTTAGATCTTTTCTTCTTTTCGAAATTTCTTGTATTTTCATTTTTGTTACTTGAAGAAGAAGATTTTGAAGAAGGAGAGGAGCTTTATAATTGGCCGGTGACATCCAATCTTCATTCTTTTTATTCTTTGCAATTCAATTTAGTTTTCCTGTTTAGATTATTTATTTCTTCTTCCTTTAATTTCCATGCAACCTTTCTTATTCGAAATAAAAATTAAAATAAAAATAAAAAATGAATAACTAATTAAACCTATAGTTTGCTAATCTCTCGATCAACCCTAGTTTAGTTTAAAAGATGGACTGATTGACATCTAGAAACCCTAGGATTAAAATTGTGTTCTTGAAAATGAATCGATAATTAGGTTTACTTAATTCAAGTTGCACTTTTTAAATGATTACTCATAGTTCATACTTAAATACTTTGATAGCATAATTTTAAGTAAAAACTTCTCTTACGCTATACTTTGAAATTAGGATGAACTATAGTTTAATTTTTATTAGTGCACACTAATTAGGGTTCCAACATTATTATTCATCTTACTTGATTCTCAATCAATAACCTAGGATGGATACTTCATGGATTCAATATGATGTTCATTTTTTTAGACTAATACTTTGGTTGTGGTAGATGATTAGTGAACTATAATTCTTTTTTTCTTAATTAAATCTATTTCTTACAATCAATATCTCTTTTTTCCAAGCTAACTGTTAGAGAAATCGTTCCGAAAAGCTTCCATCGCATCCTTCCCTGTGGATCGACCCGTCTAGCCCTTGCTACACGGTTACATTGAGACGGGACTAAGACTTTCTAACTTTAACTCTTTCTTTATTATTTTTCCGTCTCAATCAAAATTTTGGCGTCGTTGCTGGGGAGGGAACGGTGCGATATTCTCAAAAACTAATTCTTCTTTATCTTTCTGTTTGTAGGATCAGAAAACAGGATCTATAACTGCAGCTAAGGGCATATAGTAACTCTGTGCCTCTGCCGTAGAAGGCAGAGCAACAGAGTATACTATCTAGCCGCGTTTCCGCAGCTATAGTAGTGAACTACTGACTGAATTTTTGCAGGTTGCTGCAAATTGCAAAGTTCTGTTTACTGCTTTGATAATTTTTCTCTGTGATCACCCTGCATACTGCTAACTAATTAACAGTAACCTATTAGTTGATTAATTAAAAAAATTTAGGCTCTTGCATCATAGGCACGTGTCTATTTAAATTTTCTTAATTTTTGTTGAAGAGTGCTGGCGACAAGGTACGTTCGCATTGCATATAGAATAGGAAGCACCCTTGGCTGATTTACTGCTTTTGAGTGAATACATGTCTATTGCTTTACACGTGCACTAAATCACTTTAAAGGCATGACCCATAAATAACATAAGGTGGGGATTTTATCACCCTTACTTGGCCCACAAATCATCTCCGTCGCACTCACAACCCTAACCCTAAAATAAAAATTAACTAGACGTTGGCCTTAGGTTAACTCGGTCTCATTAGGAGATTGGCTGAAGGAGGAAGTTGTTCAAAATTAACTCTCACCAAATCGGTGCCTCGGAAGGGGATTAAGGGCCGAAAGCCCGAAGATTGATGGTTACTTAATTAAGGAACGTCTTTGACAGATAACCTCCCACCGATCTTACCACCTACCTGGCCGATTAACTTGTGGTTAAGGTCGGCAATATACCTCCTAAAGACAGTCTAAAGTTAGGAGTCGTCTAGGTCCAGGCTTACCCTAGATTAGGATTTTTGATTTTGATCATTTTTCTCTTTCTTGATTGATTGGGTGAACTTGTTTGTTAACTGTGCATGTCAGCTTGGTCGAGAGACCCATTCACATCTAGACTAACTAGGACCAGTTCACCACCCGAACAAAAACCTGATTCACACATGGTACAACCACCATAACTGCAAAATAGGTTCTATCCTATTAGGATCTCTCTTCCATCTTGCATTCAGTTACCCAATGAAGATGTTGATCAATTTGAGCTAAAATCACAATACATCAACATTCTTCCCAAATTTCATGAATTTGAATCCGAGGATGCATACTTTTTCATAAGGAAATTTGAAGAAGTATACCTAATGATGAAAATACCCAGCCTAGGAGTAGATGCCATTAAATTACGGTTTGTCCCATTCTCTTTGAAAGACTTAGCAAAGAAATGGCTTTACAGTCTAGAAACCGATTCCATATCCTCATGGGATAATTTCATCAAAGCCTTCTTAAGGAAGTTTTATCCCGTTCACAAGGCTGCACTAATTAGGAAAAACATCTTGCAGTTTAAGCAACAGCCAATGAACCTTTTTGGAAGTACTTCGAACGTTTTAAGGACCTCCTTGCCCAATGCCCTCACCATGGATAGAGAAATGGCGACTTTGCCAAGCTCTTTATGATGGATTAGAATATCAAACAAAAACACTATTAGAATCCATGTGCCAATGAGGGTTTTTGAAAAAGAACGAAGATGAAGGATGGTTATTATATGAAGAATTGGTTGATAATACCATTCAATGGGAACCAACTCCGAAAAATTTAGGACTAATGACCCTAACTCTTCTAAAGGAGATGTCCATTCCATTGAGGCTAACATAGCTACCGAAGCTAAACTAACTGTTGTGATGCGAAGACTAGAAGCTCTTGAAACAAAAGAACCAGTCTCAGTGAACCAAGTCAGCCCAACACCTTCAGCGGGCTGTACTTATTATCAAGCCATGAACCATGTGTTCGAGGAATGTCCAATCTTTATAGCTCATCAAACTTTGCCCGAGCATATGAGTACAGCCTTCACAAGGCCCACTAACAATCCATATTCATCCACCTATAATCCCGGTTGGAGAAATCATCCAAATCAAATTTCTCATGGGGCCCAAACAACAATGATCAAATAAGGCCCAAATTCTCCAACAATTTTCAACAATCTCCTTATCAACAAAATTATCCCAACCAAAATCCTTCACCTTCTTTCCAAAATTCACATATGGAAACAAGACTCTCCAATATGGAAAGAAAGGTGGGCACTCTAGTTAAGAGCCAAGACACACTAACTCAAGTCTTGACTAGGATAGAGATGCAACTGAATCAACAAGAAAGACAAAAGGGAACTCTACCAAGTCAACCATTACCAAACCCTAGGAATCCTAGGCAAACCAATGAGGCTCAAGACCCAAACTAGTATAACTTGGTTCATACATTGACATCAGGGAAACAAGTTGATAATCAAGTACCATGCCACAGGACCCAGCTCAATTGTCCACTCCATCTAGTTCCACTCCATCTCCACAAAACTCCAAAGAAACTGAAGTTGATAAGTCAGCAAAACAAGTGCACCAACCTATAACCCCATTTCCAAATAGGCTTGAAGTAATAATAATGCACATATGAAGAAATTGCTCGAGGTATTTAATCAAGTTAGGCTTAATATACCACTTCTTGATGCAATCCAACAGGTCCCTAGTTATGCCAAATTCCTTAAGGACATGTGCACCAAGAAAAGAAAGACAAGTGTGCCCAAGAAGTTTTTTCTAGCCACTAACATTAGTGAGCTATTGTCCAACCAGATCCCAGTCAAGTACAAAGACCCTGGTTGCCCCACCATTTCTTGCACAATAGGTCAAGCTGAAATTAGTAGAGCACTCCTCGATTTAGGAGCAAGCATTAATTTGCTTCCCTTCTCCGTATGTCAACAACTTGGATTAGGTGAACTCAACCCAACCCAAGTTACAATCCAATTAGTTGATCGATCAATTAAAGTTCCTAAGGGAGAGATCAACAATGTCCTTATACGTGTAGGAGAATTCATTTACCCAGTAGATTTCATTGTTTTAGAGACACAACCTGTGTCTAATCCTAGGTCCCAAACTCCTGTCATCTTAGGACGTCCGTTCCTAGCAACTGCTAACGCAATCATAAATTGTAGAAACGGATCCATGAGATTGACTTTTGGAGACATGACCAAGGAAGTCAATGTTTTCAACTTAGGTAAACACCCCTACGACACAAACGACCAAGCAGAGAGTAAAACTTAGACTAATTTGTAGTTTGTAACTTAAATTTTTAATTTTCTTTCATATAATTTTTGTTTTATTTATGTAACTGAGAGGAGAGGAGACTTTCATGGAGGAATGAGAGCAAGCTTGTACTGAAGGTGACACCAGTGTAAGTGATCTTTTCTTCCATTGTTATTTGAATCGAATCAAGGTTTCCTTTTCTTTTCTATTCTTATTTTTTTTCGCTTCCCTCTTTTGTGGATCCAAATGAAACAGATAGCCTCAAAGTTGCCTTGTCCTTGCAAGTGCCATTGATGGCTTATGGTGATGGATATCCATTTCTATGGTAGTATAGCTCGCCCCTTCATTTTATAGTGTAAATCAGGAATGGGAAAGATCTCATCTGCCATACTTCGCTCGCCTTCAAAGAAAGGTACATTGTCGATACGGGTAAAAGGTAAGCAGGCGCCGAAGAGGTAAGGATGTTTTTTAGATTTTAGTTTTTCTTTCTTTTCTTGTAACTTTTAGTGTAGATCACCAACACCATAATCACCCAAATCTCTCTCTTTCAATTTCTTTGTACATATCACTTCTATTTTCTCCATCTTCTCATTCTATCACTTTCTTCCTAACTTGACTTTAACTCCATTTTTCACTTTTCTTTTTAAAAACTAAAAGAAGAATTTTAACCATTAATTGTAGTTTAAAAGAGAACTTACTAAGAAGTTTCCATCGCTAGTCCCTCCTTGTCGATCCGCCCGTCTAGCCCTTACTACACGGTTACTTTGAAACTAGACCAAGACTTTCTAAACCTTTCTTTACTATTTTCCCGTTTCAATCAGTTGTATTTCCGTAAGTCAAAATAAGTATTTAGGGACACTGCTTTTACATATTTAAATTATCATCTCACAAAGTTTTGAGAGATCTGAACGAATAATTCTTTTTAACATATGACATCGAAAATCTTTCAGTGCCAAAATATCTAAAGCATCATTTAATATATATATATATATTATATATATATATATATATATATATATGGTAGAGTTACAATACACATAGGTGTAACTAAGTTAAGTTACACACACCTCTTTCCACCACACAAAAATTTTGCTTGGTAGGTTACAAACAAAAATTAGCATGAGTAGTCCCCATAAGGTGTTTAAAAAAAAATTGTGTGATGGAAAGAAGTGGATGTAATTTAGTTACACCTATGTGTAGTGTAACTCTACCCAGATATATATATATATATATATATATATATATAGACACACACACACATATACATATATATATACATACATATATATATACATATATATAAAGAGGGAGAGAGAGACTTGGGTCTTTTGAGAAGGATATGGAGATGAATTATTCCCATTCAAATTCAATGTTAAGCCATTCAAATTGAAGATCTACTCCCATGGAGTTGATCTACATTGTTAAAAGTGCTTAAAAATTAAAAATTGTAAGTGTTTGGAATACTTTTTGATTATTCTTCAAGTAGGCACAAAATGAACGGATGAAATAATGAGTTGGTTAGTTTAACAGTATAAAATATTTGAAACCTAACAAAAGTTGGTGTGTGAGGGTTTTTAAACGTTTAGATCATAGTCAAATGGTCGGATTGAAAATTTGTATTTCTAAAATCATAGATCTAAGTAATATGCTACTTTCGGCCGATCATTTTGTACCTACTTGATGCATGGACAAGAAAACGACAAAACATTTTGTTTTTGTTTTTTAATACTTTAAATAATGTAGATCAACTTCAACGAAGTAGATCTTGTATTTGAACGCCGTAGTATTGAATTTGAGTCGGAAGGATTCATGCTCAAATCCTTCCGGAAGTAGCCAGTCTCTCTCTCTACATATATATATAGATAGAGAGATATATAAAGACTCGTGCCATTCCGGAAGGATTCGAGCCTGAATCCTTCTCATTCAAATGCAACCCTCCGACATTCGAATACAAGACCACTCCGTTGAAGCTGGATCTAAATTATTTCAAGTATCTATAAATCAAAAATAAAGTGTTTTGAATACTTTTCGTTCATCCATCAAACGGCGCAAAATAGACGGCCGAAAGTAGTGAGTTGGTTAGATCTAAGTTTTTAGACATACAAATTCTCGATCGGCCATTTGATCATGATCTAAACATTTAAAAACCCCTACAAACTAATTTTTGCTAGGTTTCAAATGTTTTGCATCGTTAACTTAACCAACTCACTATTTAAGCCGTCTATTTTTTCCCTACCTGATGCATGGGCAAAAAGTATTCAAAATACTTGATTTTTGATTTATAGATATTTAAAATAATATAGATCAACTTCAACGGAGTGGGTCTTGTATTCGAATGTCAGATGTTGGTATTTTAGTGGGAAGGATTCGGCCTTCAATCCTTCTAGAATGACAAAAGTCTCTCTCTCTCTCATATATATATATATATATATATATATATATATATATATATATATATATATATATATATATATGAGAAAAATGTACCTCAGCCTTCTCTCAGCTGGCGGCGATGTGGCTGAACCTCAGCCACAAATCTTGGGCTCAGGCGCTCCATGATCGCAGTTTTTTGTGAAGACTGCGACCAGATCGCAGTATGTTTTTGTGACTGCTGCTATAATCGCAGTGTTTTTGTGAAGACTGCTACCATAGTCGCAGTCCTAATTACACAGAGAATATCTAAAAAATTTTAAGACTGCGACCAGGTTACAGTGCCAGCTGAGAGAGTTCTCTCAACTGGCGGCTAAGGTACAGATACCATGTGTGTGTGTGTGTGTGTGTGTGTATTTATATATGTATGTATATGTCTGTATGTGTGTGTGTGTGTGTGTAAAATTTTTGAATTGTATTGGGAGCCTGTTAGATACTAGCTAATTTAGTTATAGCTGATAAGGTGATATAAAAACACAGTAGGACCTGAATCCTGTGCATTTTGATTAGAAGAGCCGAGGATTCTTACCTGAGTTGTATGACATAGTCCTTGAAGAATCTATACCGAGGATCAAGTGTTGGGAAGTATTCAAGACTGCTACCTTACCATAGTGAAGAATGTAGGTAAAATGGTCAGTCCAAATGGCAAAAGGTTCAATTCTATCCATAACCTTCTCCAGGCTCCAAAACTCAGAAATAATACAGAAAAAGTCATGTTATTGCACTTTAATCTTGATCCACCACCACTCAAAAGTAACTTTTTTCTGTGCCTATCTATGTAATAAGTGACTGTATGATAGATAGTATGTCTGCTTGCATGGAACTAGGCACTAGTTGAACAATATACGTAAAAGAGTCAGTGGAAGGACTAACATTCCCCAACAACCTTAGGCAGCAAGCTGGAAGAGTTCAGAGTTGCGTGAACAAAACTGATCTTCCTCGGTCCAAATTTCCCCCTTTCTCTCCCCGCATGGAGAGAATCAAATCCATTCAGTTGAAATATTTAACTATTTACATGGAATAAAACACAGGATCCTAAAATTTTCTGCATAAGTTCTACCCCAATCATTATTTTATCTTCTGCTACCAAAATATCTACATCTATCAATTGAAAGCTTGAAAACTATAGTATTTCTTAAAAAAAAGATCCTGACCCTATCATCTCCTGCAACCTCCAGGTGTTACTGAATTTTATACAGGATCTATCTGTGCAGGCTCATCTGCACAAAAAACTAAACATGTCCCTTGGTCAGAAAGGTTAGCACTTCACAGATTAACTGTTTTACATGATCACTGGATCATGAACGCTTTTCTATCGAAAATGCAGAAGTTATCACTCATTAAACAGATGAATCATTGCATGATGATTATCGTACCAACCAGTGAGGAGACTAGAAATCTTACTAATGACCCTGGTAATAGTATTGTCCTCATTTGATTTTGCCAGTCATTATAATATGAAGGGATTCATCCAGTGTGTCAAGACGTGCCACAATACTTCAAATCTTAAAGAACTTGGGCACAGGTGTATGCCTACTACAACTAGGAACCATCTCAAGGACCAAAAACAGAACATTTGGCATTTGGCAAGCTTTGCACCAAAGAATGAATTCTCAAGCTTATCACATATGTTTCACTTTAATCAAGAAGTATTCACTAAACTTTAATGTTTCAACCAAAATCGTCAGTTTCAAACTTTCCTAGTCTGTAATTATTCAATAAAAATCAAATTGAAAACTTTTACATTCAAGGCACCTCATCTCTGTTATGACATGATAATAAGGAGGAACAACAATTATACATCTGTCCCTCCTGGTAGGTGCAAGTTATACACTAATAATAGAAATATATGACCAAAGCAGCAAAAACTCACAATACCAACCATACCTATGACCTATTCTGATCGATGAGAGAATTGAAAGGAAATAAGACATACATACAATCTTTGGACAAATAAATGAAAAGAGTCAAAGAGAAAGAGTCACTTACAACATCCCCACTCCATCGAGCAGACACATCTAGAGCTTCCCCTAGCACACCACTGAATTTTGGACGGAGCACTGACAATAATCCATGACCCCTCCGTTTCTGAAAGTTAAGTTGGAGCTCTGCCTGCTTTGCAGTTATTAAAAGGAGTAAGAATGAATTATAGCCAAACCATCAATAACCAAAGTACTTCAATGTGAAACTCAACATATGATTAGAAAATTTGTTAGCAAGGTAACCCATGTGCTGACATAATTGCCATCAAAACGAAAAATGAAACGTATGCACATAAAACTCACTAAAAGAAAAAAAAATAAAAATAGGCATATTTGTTTCCCTAAAGGTATAAACAAATGAATTTTACTGTAAAAGATTGTATAAAAAGGTATAAAATCATTTGACTTATAATAACGATGTTTGTATTAAAAAAATTGTAACATATAAAATTGATACTTTCTAACCTCTTAACATGTTATGAAGGACCTGCCTGCTAGGCACACTCAGGTTGTCGTTTCTCGGTGAATGTTGTTTACTTATGCTATCATTTTAGCTGATGAAACTGGTCACCAGATTGTATCCGAGTCCGAAGTAGACACCAGAACCTAAGGATATAGAATGATCGAGGAAAAAAATATCAAATGCAACTTTAGCAAAACAAGAGGAAATGAGGGCATGTTAAAGTTGATGACCACAACTATCTCACGTTCACTTTTTCTTATTTAGAAATCCTTCGCATGAAAAGGAGATTGAGAATATTGCCACAGAATTAGGACAGGAGATCTGAAGTGGGAAGTCTGCCTGCAGAATCAGGAGAGTTGAAGTGTGAATTGTTCTGTGTTATGGACCAGAATGTTGGCAATCAAGAAATAGCACATCCAAGCGATGTGTATATATAGCTGAGATGAGAGAATATTGAGATGGAAATGCAGCAACACAAGGAAAAAGAGAATTAAAAAAATAGTGCATAATTGGGAAACTAGAGTAATAATTAACTAATGTTAAAGATGAAAAAATTTGTTTTGGGTGGCTTACATATGTATAACTGAACCGAAGGTTGCGCCAACAAGTTAAGGCACTTTTTGAAGGAGAATTAGGCCAAAAAAGTAGAGAGAGAAAATAACAGATAGAGGCTATAAACCAAAATATGAATGAAACTGAAGAAACAGTCCATGATAGAGCTGAAAGGAAATATATTAATAATCCCAATGTAAAAAGATTGGAATCAGCTCTGTTAATCTCATTGTACATAAATTTCGACATAAATCAGAAAGAAGTGACACAACAAAAAGTTTTCATTACAGTAAAAAAAAAATATTTTTAAAAAAAACTAGACATAATGCACTGAGCATTTAGACAAGAAAGTTTATTCACTATCACTCTAGCCACCCTAACATATTTCAACATATCCATGAAGCAGATTTCTCACTTCTTCCAATTTAAACGATAAACATGACACAATTTAATAGAAAAAAAAATAGATATCAACATTCTTAAATCTCTAAACCATCTAATGTTCCATCATTGCCTACGGATAGCCCATACAAGGGCCATTGACATAGATTTCTTATTAACAGAAGTTCTCACATAGGACTTGTATTTGAAACCATTATCTAGGCTAAAAATGATCATTTTATTCAAATTTTGACAAACATTGCAAATATTAAGTAAAATATTTCAAAATTCAAAAAAAAAAATCTTCTAAAAACTTCTGTAAACTATCTTCTTATCCCATATTTTCTTTTTATATTTTGTCAACATTGGGAACAACGAGATCTCCTTTTTACTTTTTTTTCTTTTCCAAATTAAAACTCTGATCACCTTCACTCTCTTCCAGATAGTTATCCATTCAATTACCTTTTCCTCTGAAACCTTAGCCCAAAATCCTGTTCATGGCAATATAACTTGAAATTAAATTATTAATTTTTGACAGAAACATTTCGTCCTTTATACATTAAAAAAAAATTTATAAATCACATTATGAAGTGAAAGTTTGAATGATCTCACCCTCTGAATAGTGCCACGTAAAGACGCAAGCTCCAGTTCATCAAGAGGTAAATTCCGCACCTTTTCACATCACACAAATTACTATAAGATTACGTGCAATGTCCACCTTACTAAGTTAATGCTTAAATAACAAATACTCTGTAGGACATTAATTGACTCAAGACCAAAACGATCTAGAAAAAATAAGAGTAGAAACCTCAAGATTAGCTGAATGTTGAGGTTGATAACAAACATTAGCTCTTAGCTGTCCTTTTGAAGTGACATGGACAATAGTCTCTTGTTTTGCGAGGTTTCTTCTGTGCTAAGCCATAATGGACCTATAACCTCCATTGACAAATTTTCATCCGGCCTGCCTGTAGTATCCAACTGTTGAGCCACAAAGAACAAAAAATGGAAATAAGTCTAAGATAAAGAATAACAGCACGAATAGAAAAAGACAAATCTAAACTGCAATAATATACTAATAGACTGGATAGTGAAATACAACAATTAGAAATATTATTTCCACATCATTCTTAATGTGTTCACAATAATTCTGTAATCAACCACATTATTTTATCTACTTATATCAGCATCAGAAGGAGGGATAAGAAACTTCATTGATTGTAGCTATCAAGGCTCATACCCCAAGTAAAGCTTTCTTCAATAACTTTACAACAATTAGATGAGAGCTTTATCAAGGTGGTGAAGGTGGTCAACTGCTAATATAGCCTGCCAGATAAAAGTTGTCTATTAGTATCAGGTACAGTGCATACTAAACACACAAAATCTATAGTTGCTTCAAGTGCAGGGTTCAAAGTATCGGCCGAGTCAACCGATTCATATTCGTCTCGGCGGGCGCCGATACAAGTCCGAGACGTGGTCACTGGTCGACCTTCGCTTCGTTTTTTGACCGACTCGGCCTTGACTCGGTCGAATCAGCTGAGTCCCGATACGACTCGAGCCGAGTCGACTCCGAGTCGGTCATGCATAAAAAGGAAAAAAGAAGCAAGGGAGATTAGGACTTACCTTTTTCACCCGCCTCCACCCGCCTCCAGGTCCAGATCTCTCTCCCCCCTCCCTCCCGGTCTCCCTCCCTCCGCTCTCCTCCCTTTCCCTCCCTCCCTCTGATCTCTCTCTGTTTCTCCCTTCCCCTCTCCCCCACCCGATCTCTCTCACCCCTCCCTCTGATGTCTCTCTCACCCGATCTCTCCCTCCCTCCACTCTCTCTCCCCCTTCCTCCCTCCACTGTCTCTCCCTCTCACTCCCCCTCTCTTCCGATCTCTATTTCTCTCTCTCCCTCTCACTCCCCCTCTTTATATTAGTATTTACTGTAATTTAATATTATAATATAATATTAATTAGATATTTAGTCTAATTTAAATTAATCTCTCTTAAGATATTTAGTGGGTTAGGCTTTATGCAACCGATGCGATCGATGCGTCTCAGTGATATGTTTTGAACATGTGATATATAAATATTAATGTATACATTTTTTTAAGATTTGTCGTGATTTTTTCAAAATTGCTTGAGCTTTCTTTGTAGTGTTTTGCACTTATCACCCGAGACCGATCCAAGACGCCGAGACCGATGCGTCTCAGTGCTCATCGAATCGGCGGTCGAGACCGCGACTTTGAACCATGATAAAGTGAGATATTAATAAATTCATGAATGTTTGCATCATACATTGATTACATATTGTTAGTACTCTAAATCTTGATATATTTTTCCCATTTCTCGTCTTTCTGCTCTGGATAGTAATATTTGGTAGTTGAGTAATATTTTGTTGTACTGTCATTTAATATGTGACTTCGGAGTTCATTTTATACATAAAAAAATCCTCAAATAAGTTTGTTTATTATAATACAAAAAATTTTTCATATTATTATTTTACAAGTATGAAAAAAGAAGAGAGAAATAATGGTGTTGGATTCATGTGTACCATGTGCTTTCAGCTTGATTGGTGTAATACATCACTTGGTTTCTCATATGTGATCTTCGACAATAATATGCCCTTCATGTGATTAATCAGAGTGATTTGTTAGTATTTTGTTATGGCTATTTGCTCTCTGTTATTTTTTTTATTTCTTTCTTGTTCAATCCCTGGTTTTTTTAGTGTTAATATATAATTCACTATGCTTAGTCAACGCTTTGATCTTTAATGTTATTTTTCTTCTCTTATTGCTAAGAGAAGTTTCTTGCTGATATCAGACCAATGCATGTGCAATTCTACATGTCACATTTGGCCAAATGGTTTTCATTTAGTGAACAAGTAATTTTCTATGGATTGATGAAAGGATTATGTTAGTAATTCTTTTAAGATGTCTTCTTTGCTTTCTTTATTTTTTTCTCTTTTTCCTTTATTTTTCATGTTTCAATACAGTGAATTTATATACTTGATAGATCATAGATGTTGGATTCTTGGAGCCTTTTGACGCATTAGTTCTTAAAAAATCTCCATTGATTGCACAATGATTGTAGAGAAAAATGATTATGATTCTCTTTTGTGGTTTGCTTTCTATATGATTCTCTCCTTTTTTACCTTCAATTCTTTGGAGTCATTTGAAGAATAAAAGAATTGTGGTTGTAATAGTTCTAATTGGTTTTTAACGTGCAACCTTATGAATTTTGATATTTTCAACCTCAAGTGCATGTGAACAAGTTACCTTCTTTGGAGTCACTATTATCTTCTAATTTCAAGTGTATAGCATACATTTTATGTTGGGTTTGGTGGTGACTATGTGTTTTGCGCTTTCTTTTACCTAATTGGATCGCACGGTGTCTCCGGATCCAATCACTTATGGGGATGGTGCATCTGCTACAAATCTAGTCCCAATAGTCAATCAAGTACAGTTTGCAAAGATCCGAAGCCCAATGGAGAGCACTATTTGAATAAAAAGAATCAAGGATTACTACAGAGGAAGGCTCTCATTCTAAGCCCACTATCTAACCGGTAATTCAAGCTTAGGTCGCTTCCCCTCCTTTTTAATAGTCTCGTCTTGGTTAGCGGTATGTTTTGCATTGATTTCTTTGAAAATTTGAATGGTTTTAGCATATGGGGAAATAGGTTTTCAGTCCTACAAGACTCGTGTGCAAATCCATTATAAATTCATAGTAGCATTTGGATCAAACCCACTAAAAAATTTGGGATTCATTTCTTGATCTATACCTAATAATTTATTGACTTCAGAATCAAATTTTCAATTATGTAAATTCAACATATCTCTACAAATACACTAATCTATATTAAGAATAAAATAGAAATAAACAATATTACTTATGTAAGTTGTTTGATCATAGTGTATCAAAATAATTGAAAAACTTTTATATGTAAAGCAAATTCACCATTAAAATGGTATAGTAAGTGCCAGTTTGTTTTTCAAAATTATCAAAGTTATGGTGTAACGCCCCGATCTAGCGGGTAAGGAGACGTTACGGCAACGTATATACGCAAGTCGAGAATGCCCTCATATATATGGGCCATTGGCTCGTTTGAGGGGCCGTTTGGTTGCCAAAGGGTATTCTCAGATGTATGAAATGGATTATCAAGAAACCTTCTCATCAGTTACAAAGCTAACTTTCTATGCGGATTCTTATTTTTTTGGTTGTCACTCATCAGTGGCCCCTTCATCAGTTAGATGTTAAGAATACTTTTCTTAATGATATTATTGACAAGGAGGTTTACATGGAGCAACCACCTAATTTTGTTGCTCAAGGAAAGTTAGGGAAGGTGTGCAAGCTGAAGAAGTCCTTGTATGAATTGAAGCAGTCACTGAGAGTTTGGTTTAGATGATTTGCCTCTGTTGTTCAGGCTTTTGTTCTTTCTCATTCTCAGAAGAATCACTCTGTGTTTTGCCAACAGCATCAAGAGAAGAGGTTACTCCTTATAATGTATGTGGATGATATCATTAACACTGGTAATGATGTGTAGGAGATTGCTGATTTGAAATGCTAAAAAGCATTTCCAGACAACAGACCGTAGATCTTTACGGTACTTCTTAGGCATTGAGGTTGCCAAGTTTAGAAGAGAATTACACTTCACAGAGGAAGTATGTGCTTGATAAGCTTTTTGAGGCAGGTATGTTGGGATGCAGAGCTACTAAAGCACCCATGGAAGCTAATGTCAAGCTGCTAGAAGATCATGGGGAAACTTAGATGATCCTAGCAGGTATCGTCAGTTAGTGCGTAAGCTAAACTGCCTTACGGTAACCTAGACTTGGTATTAATTTGTTGCGAGTGTTGTAAGTAAGTTTGTCTCAGCACAAGGATATATCCTTATTGAGATGTGTAGTGCGGATTCTCAAATACTTAAAAGTATCCGGAAAAAAGGCTTCTATATTAAGATTGTGGACACACCAGAGTTAATGATTTTTCATATGCTGATTGGGGAGGATCACCCATTGACAAGCGATCTACCATAGGCTTTTGGGTGTTCTCTGAAGAAAATCTTGTGTCAAGAAAAAGTAAGAAGCAGAATGTGGTGTTACGAAGCAGAGTGTGGTGAAGAGTCAAGAGTATTATTCGATGTGATGCATATGTAATTTGTGAAATACTTTGGATCAGATACTTGTTGACTCAGTTTGATTTTGCTTCAGAGTGTCCTATGAGATTATACTTTGATAACTAGGCTACAATTCACATAGTTGAAATTTCAGTATTTCACGAAGCACAAAACACATTGAAGTAGATTGTCATTTGGTATGTCAGAAAATAAAAGAGAAAATTGCTTAAACTCGACATGTTTCATCCAGTCATCAGCTAGATTTACTCACAAAGTCTCTTAGGAAGACACGAGTTGTTTTATTTGTGACAAGTTGGGAATGTATAATGTATATTCTCCAACTAGGGGGAAGTGTTTGAAAATATGATTGTATAAGAAGTGGTATATGAGTTGTATTAGTAGTATAGAAATAGCAATTGATTAGACTTTCATGTATTTATATAATATCTCCCTCTCCAACTAACTCTCTAATTTTTCATAAATCTAATCTTTTCAAAAGATTTGGAGGTCGATATGAAAATATAAAATTTTGAGGCCTCAATATGGAATTAGCAAAGATTTCAAGTGTCGATATGGAAAAACCCCTAGTACTTGTGGATATTTGCATATAGGGCATGTTTGTTTCATCGCAAAACGCCGCAAATCGTAAGTCGTAAAACTTATTTTTCATTTTCTCTGCTTTTTTTTTGCTGAAAAACAAGTTGCAAAATGCAACTCTCATTTTCCCACTTGCAGTTGCTACAGTTAAATTTGTGGTTATATAAATCTTACTTTTACACCCACATTTTTTCACTTGCAGCTGCTACAGTTAATTTTGGTCATGTAAATCCCACTTATACTTCAAAGCAGTTACTTGACAATCAATATATAATTTCATATTATTAAATATTTAATATTTAAATAACATTCAATTTCTTATTTAATTATTTAATTATTTTATAATCTTTAGTTTTTTATTATTTTTAATATTGTTTAACATTTAATATTTTACTATTTTAATTTAATATTATTATTTAATACTTTATTATTTTATTAATATTTATACCAATTTTTTATTATTTTATTTAGAGTTAATATTTTATTAATATAAAATATTATATTTTAATATAAATTACTATATATTTAATTATTTTTTAATATAATAATTACTTCATTAATATTATAATATTATTATGTTAATATTTTATTATGTTAATATTGTAATAATAATTCATTATAATAATAATTTATTATTAAATTATAATTATATTTTACTTTGTTAATAATATTACAATAATATTATATAAAATTTAATATTATAATAATATTCAAGTATTTTTTAAAAATAATATTATAACTATATTTTATTATTTTTCTTAAGATTTTTTAATATTTATGTTTTATTAGCATTCTTAAAATTTTATTAATGTTCTTTAGATTTTTTTAATTTTATATTATTTATTTAGTTAATATTTTAGTAATATTTTACTAATTATACTAATATTTTATTAATATTATTGTTATAATAAAATATTAGTATCATTAATATTTTATCTCAAATCTATTAATACAATTTAATTTGCAATAGTAGTTTTAATTTAATAGTATTTATAATATTTAAATCACTGCTACAGCCTACAGTTAATTTTGTGGTCAACTTTTTCACTTACACTTTTACATTACCAGCCAAACACCGTAAAACACAATATACTTCTATTTACACGTTCACTTTATCAACCAAATACCGTAAAACACAATATAATTTCTCTGTTACAGTTCACATTTTTCATTCTCAGTTTACGACTTACGACTTGCGACGTTTTGCGGCGAAACAAACAGGCCTATAATCATCGATGAGTGCACCCTAATGCACCCCAGACTATTGCGCGGGTTATTTTGCTAGTCCTTTCCTAAAATAAGGTTTCTCTTTTCACCACTTGATATGATACAACTTATGTTCTAAATGTCAGATGTCAGGCCAATTTTGAACGGTAAAACTAAATGTCAGGTTACGGATATCGGGAAAATTTAGTAAATTTTGGGGTCAATTTCAAAGGTTATATACATCAAAATATAGTATGTCCTAAATGCAATAAATATCCTAAAATATCACACACATGATATATCAAGGCAATAGACATATATAACCATCTTGATTAGGGTATGCTTACCTTGGTAACTTGCATTAAACCTAAGCTTGGAGAAGCTCGCCACTGCTCAGGAAAATCGTTGATGCTTAAGGAAGCTCGTTGGAGGTCAAAGATCGAAAAAAATTGGCAGAGGTGAGGGAAGCTCGCTGGCCTCGTCTCTCTCTCTCGCAGCCTCGTCGAAAGTTGTCAAAGGTTGGCGACGCTCGGATAAGCTCCTCGGAGGTCTGCGAAGGTTGCTGAGCCCCTCTCTCTCGTAGCCTCATTGAAGGTCAGTCGAAGGTCGGCAACGCTCGATTAAGCTCTTCGAAGGTTGTCGAGGATCAACAAAGGGTCTTGGAGGCTCGCCAAGCTCATATCTCTCTCTCTCGTGGCCTCGTTGAATGTTAGTCTAAGGTCGGAGACACTCGATTAAACTCCTCAGAGGTCACCGAAGGTCATGGAGGCTCGTCGGGCTGGTCTCTCTTCTCTCGCAGCCTCGTCAAAGGTCAGTCGAAATCGGTGATGCTTGATTAAGCTCCCGGAGGTCACCGAAGGTTGTGGAGGCTCACAGAGCTCGTCTCTCTCTCACACAGCCTCATCAGAGGTTAGTCGAGCTCGACGACTCGTCTCTCTGTCTCTCGCAATGAGTTTGGAATGCAAACTAGCCATAATCCCCCTCTCCTCTTCATTTTATAAAACCGGGTCCGGTCGGGTTAATGGGTTCCAACCCAAAGAAAAAACAAAATCAAAAGTCAATTTCCGCCGACATTTGGCAACAACAAAATCCGCCATAATTTCAGAAATTTGCCAAAATTTTGACGACATCACCCTCAAAACGAAATTCGAAATGGGATAGCCAATTTCGTATAGGCCACATGCGTTTCCCAAAATTTCGGCCGAAAATTCAAAATTTCGACTGAAATTTAAAACACTGGTATAAGTATAATAGAAGAAATCAGTTAATGGATAAGCACTTAGTAGTCCATAGGACGGTTTGCAAGGCCCCTAGCCTGAGAGGTGTAAATCAGTGTAAACCAAGTTTTTGAGTCTGACTACTAGCAGCTTGTGAAGCTGGGACAACAGAGAGTAAACATAGCAAGCGGCATACTCCCACTCCATGGGCTCTCTTGCCTTAGCTCAAGAAAATATTGGATATCACACTTTAGGTGGAACTTTCATGGCTTAAATTCCCTTTAGCCCCTATGGTCAAATTTTCACCACAAATGCGCACACAACCATAGAAGCATGCAAATAATTTTTTTTTAAAAATAACTTGTAGCATTGTGCCCCTTAAAATAAGGTCAGATCCACCTCGACCATTACAGAAAACCATTTTACCCAATAGCTTAAGCTAACAAGTTATGGGGGCTAACAATGTATGTCAAGGAAACTTAAACACTCCCCCTCAAGTGGACCTTTAATCCATATGCAAATAACCTAAACTGGAAAGATGACTCGCTTGGAAAGACAGAATAAATAGGGATAGATAAGTATATTCTATATAAAGCCAAATGATGAGGTTTGAATCCAAGACCTCTTGGGATTGGATGCACTGGTACCACTTTCAGTAACCAATTACCCAACAGCCAAGTTGAACCTGGGCTCTAATACAATCTCAATATCCCAGCCACTACTAGGACCTGGGTAGCTCTTCCTTCTTAATGTCCTCACCGCTGGACAAAAACTCTGAAAATGCCTTGAGAATTGATATACTTTTATCACATAACAGGGATGTTAATATCTAGGGATTTTATCATATATATCCTTGAGTTTTAGAACTATTACATATGTGTCCTTCTCTTATTCGTATTTTCTTATATATCCTTGTGTTTTGAGCTAATTTTGCATATATATCCTTCCATCATTAACAATCCAATGTTACTAAAAGAAAATAAGCGGACAAATATACCCTTTAAGCTTTAAGTTGATACCTCACGACCTCTGTGCCTCTAAAAGCATCTGAGCATGAATATAACAACGAGCAAAGAGAGAGAAAAGTGTAATGTTTGATTAACATAGAGTGAAGTCAAAGGGCAGTAACTGAGCCAATCTCGGATCCCTCGCAATTAATCAGTTAAAAGCTTCAAGCGTAGTTGGATTGTACATGAGACTTGCCAATGGCGACGAAGCCCGCCAACATCAAAATTGTTCCAACGAGGATTGTTTCTTCAAAGGGATGAGGAATAAGAAGGGAGAGAATGGCCTGCTGCTGTGCTCGCTGATCGGACCTGGTGTGTTCATTCTTTATTACTTGTTTACCGGGAAAAGTTTTATGCCTTTGTAAACAGGAGGAATTAGGTAGCCCGTGAATATCATTCTTTGACATCCATTTAGATGGCTTGTCCAATTAATTCTTTTATCAACTATTAAACTTTCAAAGATTATAATTTTGCCCTCAATAGGTTAGATTTCCGTTCTTTGTTGTTCTCAAAAAAATAAATAATCAAATAAATTCAGTTTATTTGTGTTTTCTTCTTTCTTTTCCCCTTGATCTCTTAGTGGCGAGTACCTTTAGTGTACATAACCCACTAGCTCATAAAGGATCGTCTCATCGTGCTTGAAGACAGTCTCATTCAACACTGGCTCAGTTGCCAGCACAGTTCATTCAATGGGATCTCAGTCGCCGCCATGATCACGTTCGGCCGAGGCCAAGAGAGACGAGGTCATATAATCTTTCCTTTAATGAATTATTAGGATTTGTTTGGACTTTACAAGTTAAATTAATTGGATTTGTGCTCAATTATGAAGAATGAACCATTTGTTTGCTATTTAAGAAGGTATCACCTTTTTAGATAAGAGTTTCAGTGAGTTGGTGGATGGATGATTCTTTGATATGAAATTGACATATTGTTTTTGTGTTGAAGTACTGCATAAGAGAGCAGATGGATGGGAGAATGTTTTGAAGTTTGGTGCTTTTGAATAGCTTGTGTGGTTGATGGAGGGACGAGAATTTGCTGAAGATAGGATGCAGAGGACAGGGTTCAGTCGAGACGTGCCCACTGATGAAACAGTCTAGTTTAAAGGGTAAATTTGTTTATATGTCTTTTCTTTACTAATATCTGTTAGTTATGACGGAAAGATATATCTGCCAAATAGGTTAAAAATATGAGAATATATAAGAAAATATGAATAAGGGAAGGATAAATATGTAATATAACTAAATTATATGGATATATATGCTAAAAACCCTAATATCTAATATAGTATAACAACAATCTAAAACCTGAAAGGTAAAATATTCAAAAATCTAATAATGCTGAACATACAAACTTATATTGCAATTCAGGCCAGTGTTATCCAGAATCAAACATAAGCATCTCAAACTTCATTAAGCCAGAGAATCATCAGATCAACAAATTAATTTGGCTCTTGTATACACCAGAAAAAAGGACAAACAACTGCATATTCTCAAATTTAAACACACCAACATGTCAAATGATGGATACTTGTAATGCAAAGAGTAAGCTTCTAAGAATGCTAAATAGCATAAATATCAACTGCAATGCATCTAATTTCTGTTTTAAACACTTGAAAAACTATTACGTATATATTTAATACAAATGAATATAAAGTGTCCAATTTTTTAAGTTCATATTCATCCCAGCATAAACTCTACAACACATGTTAAATACATACATGCAACGTAAAATTGTTGAAAGAGCAGCTGATAGTTGGTCGCAGCAGTCTCTTAATGCAGTGCAACTGTAAACCACATATCCCAAATGACAACATTCCTAAACAAAACATTTTATTATGTGACATTGGCATTAGGATTTCTATAATCTTGAAAAGGGAGAAAATTATAAAATGTTTTCTGGTGGTGGCAGCTAGATAGGTTCTCGTAAAGCACTACAAAAACTAACAAAAGACACAAAGAAAAACAAGTCAGCAATACAACACACCTAAGCACAATTTTCTTTTCCTCTTTTCGAGGAACCTATGCACAAAAGTTATGCTGTGTGATCTTTTGTATATGACAGGCATTTCTATCAGCAAACACACTATAGATCCAGAAGTATTCACCTACCAAGTACCACTATCATCTGTCAGTTCCATGTCTAGGTGCTATATAGCTGCAGCCCTTGCAGTTAACAGGGATCACTATATAAACACACATACACATTATTGAAGCCGATCAAAATTCTAGGATAAGGACAATAGAAAGTGACAACATTATGAATGTCAGGGTTCAGTGGAGAAATTGAAACAAAACAGAGAGTAGGTATATGTAATTCAAGTTGAAAATATTGATATCTAACTTGAAAGACAAACTGTCATACCTTTATAGCATCATGGGATATGCATAAAGAACCAGCCAACTGAGGTGCCAACAGAAGTTGGTTAAGTTTGATTCCTGATAGGGAAAGCTCTCCAGATAGGCACTCTTTGTCATCAACAATCATCTGAATGTCTTCTGAACTCTTTTCAAATCCAATTATCTTTTCATCAATATTTCCCTTAGGTTTTACAATTTTCCCTTGAAACTTTATCCTTCCAGTGGCTTTCAGGTGCAAAGGTCTTGGTGAATCAAAAGGACTAGAAGAAACTAAACTTGCAAACTCAAATCCCCGCATACGTAAATCCAAATCAATTCCTTCAATGATAAGAGGCATAGTTCTCCTAAATCCCATAATTTGTTTCTGTAGCCAGTAATCATCTGGATAAGATGTCTGAATCTTAGTATACAAGTCAAAGCCAATCGATGATGAACTGATTGTGATGTACTCGTGTGAGATAATGATATCCCCACGTGCATCACTGAATGAATCTTCAGCTTTTGGTGCAGCCCACTTTATATCAAATCTCCTGAACCAAAAATAGTAACTAATAGATCAACAAATACACAAGAAAACAATTTAGTTCCAAAACTATGGGAATAAAAAATAAAATTCAACCACGAAAACGACCACCTATACAACTAGTAATATACACATTAGGCATCTACACTTACGGTCTCAAAAGGGATCCGGATAATTTGGTCTCTCCATTTAGCTCCCCAATTTTCAGTGGCATCACCTCAATTCCTCTGGGTAAATATCTATGTAAAATTTTGTCAAATGAAAAGGTTCCAGACAAGTTTACATCCATGGCTGCATCATCCACCTCCCCCTATCAAATATCACAGCAAGCTATAAGATAAACTAGCAATGTCTTTCAGTGATAGAAGCATGCATGTTTAGAAATATAAAATGAACCAGTGATGTACTTAAGCAATACAAGCAAACCAGCATGCATGCATGCATAGATATATAACTGAAGGATTGAATTATCAAATTCATAAAAGGGTTGCCCTTGAAAGCTTCATTCTCAACATGCTTCTGCAACAATGAGTTTATAGTGGTCATACAAAGTATACTTCTAAAATCATAGATGAACAAAGCTGTCTTCTTTAAAAATATAAACCATAGAATTATTCCTACAAGAACTTTCTCCACACGAACAAGTCCTATCCCCAAAGTATAAACTATCATGTTAAGCCCTATTACCCTCCACCCAAAGATACACACCTGACCAAGCACACCGGGAAAAAGAAAAAAAGAAACACCCTTACCCCCTATTATTTCAGCCTACAGGTGTAATATCAGAAGTCCCCATTCAGTCAATACCCACCCACATGCACAGTTTACAATGGTTTTAATTTATAAAATTTACTCCTGATACCACGGATGACTACTATGAACAGAAAAAAATTAATTGTTTACTTGAAAAGATGAGAACACAGACCCCCACCCCCACCCTAACCCCCTAAAAAAAATAACAGTATAGCAGACGGTTGTGACTTGTGGGTGGGGGCACCTCTTTGAACCCTCTGGTTTGTGGTTTGAAATCTCGGTATCGTATCAGCCGTAGGATCTTGGTAGCGAAATTGGCAACATCGGGTACCGTTTAAGTTATATCGGGTCATATCTGCAATAACAGAATTGGCCCAAAATATCGGTATAGAGCGATATTTCAAACCTTGCACATGTTTAATGTAATCTGAGGTGCATTTCCCACTTTTAAAACTGTAAATAAGATTGTTACAAGTAACTTTGCTCGTTTGCCAATGAAAACACACACATATTTCATAAACATAAAAAAACAAAACAAAACATCTTTTCTACCCTCACTCAGTTTAGTATAACAGGAAGCCCATTCCCCACCCAGCTGTAGACAAGAAAGTTACAAGTCACCTTGCTTGCAAACCTACATCGCCAGAAAAGAACTGCCTTGCAGGTATTTGACTTGTATGTCCATAAGAATATAATTCAAGAGTTCACCCAGCATTTCTTAATTCTTCATGATGCTTTCTAATTTGGTATTCATTGTTATTGACGTCCACATGTCAGTACATGCCTTTCAAGTGATGCTGGCAACTAAAAGCCAAGATGAAACTCTAATATAGTCTTGAAAGTGCATTAGGAGGAAATATAACTCAGAACCATGAACAAATAAGAAAAAAATATAAGGATCATAATTATATGCATTTCCAGCTCCTAAAATTTCTCCAAGCACAACACACTAAGATTTCATCTGTTGCAAGCCATCTACCTCTGGACAAATCCATGCATTTCCAGCCCCTCGAATTTCTCCACCATCCAGGAGGCTTGCTCTAATGCCATAGAGATCAGCTACCTGTTAGCAGCAATATCAATAAATAAATGACTGCAACCTCCCAGGCAGAGAAAATGTATAGATGTAAGCAACTGGTTCAGCAGGACTGTAATATGCAGATCTTACTCACACAGTTATCGAGGTTAAAAGTAAAATTAGCTGATACATGTGAAAATGGAATACAGTCAAATGCTGCCACTGCCCCAGCCTCCTTGTTATTAATTACTGCTTCAGATGCACTGGATGGAGGCCAAGATGATATCAAATGAGAAGTTTTCCTAGATATAACTCCACTTCCCACAAATAAAGGAGCATCAAGAGGACCTTGGCAGTTGAATACAGCAGTAATTGAGCCCGCAACCTGACTCAAGAAAATAGGGATCTGAGACTTTGTCGAGATAACTAGCAAAAAGAAGCATACAGTTTATCATGTCCCATGGAGAAGCTTAAAGAAAGAATGAGACAATCAAATAAGATCATTTGCATCAATATTTAAAAGAGAACAATAAGAACAGATCAACAAGAGTGCAACAAAATAATGTCTGTGAATGTCCCTAATATCTAGCTGTCATAATGCAGACTACTTTGATGCAACAACGATGACAAAGTAATCCACGAGAAAATATAAAGAAAAATGTAAAAGGTCATTAAATTTTATAAGGGAAAAAAAACTACATCTATATAAGATACTCATAAGCAGGGATGGCACACTAGAATGCTTCCCATTTCAGAAGGCACTGGATTCAAATCCCAACAAGAAGGTGTAGGAGGAGCTTCAAGATAAATATTGCAGGGTTAGTAATAGTTTCAGCAGTGACTGTCACGTGCAGCACCAAGGACAAGGAGATAATGAGAAGATGATCAGAAAGAAGATAGGGGATGCCCAATGTTCCTTAATTTTTCAGAAAAGGCTGTCCAATGCTTAAGAAAGTACTAGAAGATACATACCGGGAACATTAAGGGTCTCATTTTCAAAGTCTTCATTAGAGCATTAACTTCAACACAAGGAACCTGAAAAAAATAAATAAATAAATACAGGAAGGAAACTAGATGGAAGATGAGCACGCAAACATTCAAATGTTTAAGAAATACAAGTTACTCAACCACTAACCGAATATCTGATAAGTATTTAAGCCCAATTAAAGGAGAATACTCAACCAATAAGGCTTCAAAACTTTCAAGACATTTAGAAATAATATTTTCAATATTAGAAGTGATACCTGGCACATCAGATGAAACTCCCCATCATCAGGATTTATGCCGAAGTCACCAGAAGCTTCCAAAGGAGCATCACCAAACCAGCCACTTGTGTTGTGCAAGAATACTCTTTGACCACGAAAACAGAGACTTGATGTTACTCCCTGCATGCAAGCATACAAAGTTACTAACAGAGAGTATGGAGAAAGTTCAGTAATTATTCAAGAATGGATTACATAAAATTAAAGAAGACGGAAAAAAAAACTCGACTCAGCAATCCTTTGTAAGTATAGGTAGAAACCTCTAAATTCAAAAAGGTTAGCTGTGTATGTTGGATAATGTGCATGCAAAGGCTAATGTTCCATCAGCAATCCCACTGTATCCAGTTCCCACATTATCCTATTCCCACCGAATCTGGAGATTAGCCAAGGTCTAGAGGGCATTAGACTACTATGACCCTAGCAATAAAAGCAAGTAATCAAGAGTACTTGAACTGAACCGGCCTATTTGACCCCAGGCCATCATTACCTTGGCCCATACCCTACCCAAACTCCTTTCTGGCCTACCGGTAACTGGGATTCAGATGGTTGGGTTAGTGGATCATCAATTTTTTGCAACCCACTTTCTTCCAGAAGTATGCACCAGAACCCACACAACACAACCCATTGCCATCATAGTCCTCTAGAAATATTAGTATCTGCATGAAACAGCTTATTTTCTTAATACCCCCTTAAATTCTCATGGTTCAGCTTACAAAATTCCAAATACCGTCTCAACTATCTCCAAAAACCCTGTTAATTTTATGACGAAATAACCCTTAATTTATCATATGTCTTTCTTCTTTTGTGAGGGGAGAGACAAGAAAGTCATTTTCAGGTCATCGTTAACAGCGTTATGGGGTAAAGTGAGAAACATATAGTTGAGGGGGTATTTTGGAATTTTAAAAGTTGAAGAGGGGGTCTCTAAGAAACCACGAAAGTTTAAGGGGTATTACGAAAATAAGCCTGCATGAAACCATAAAGGACTTTGAAGAAAGTCCAAAATTAAATGAGCAAGGAGAATAGATTTCCCTTCTCTTTTTGATGAGCAGGGGTGTGGGGGTTGGGAGCAGCTCCTGACCATGTTCAGATTGCCAATGCTAGTGCTAGCGGATAAACAATGGAGATGGATGAAACAGGCAAACATCCAACAACATATATGCGCCACAGATATATTAACTATAACAAGAAATGGAGAAACACCAATCTGCAAGTAATCAGAAGCCTAGGGTTGGCTTGTCAAGGATGAGGGTCAAACGAAATCATGACACTTCTCCAGTACTGAAAAGGTGTAGATAACCTCCAAAAAAATTTAAACCACGACAGAGGCAAATTCCAAGGATGATTTACCACTAAACCGGTGGAGGGATAAAGAGCAGATAAGGACCGGGGACAAAATTAATCACAATGCTTGTCAACTCACCTCATTGACATTTGGCTGGTCAGTGTTTCGGGTTTATCGATTACACAGTACTATACATTTTATGTCAGACTTTATGAATGTAATATGCTGAACACGATAAGTTTGGATCACCTTGTACGATTTCTCAAACAAGGAGTTATGCTTTGAGACACCAGTGATGAAGCAGGAGCAAGAAAGCAACTGACCACAAACACTCAGGAGGAAGACTGCAATTAGACAACAACACTACCACAACAGTTCAATGGCCATGATCTTGCATAATGCACTGCAAGGTTGTTCAGATGCACTGGCTTGCATGCTAGCCAGCACGGGCATGGCAGACAAACCATAGAGGCTAGAAAGAGGGAGGCAGTGGTGTTGACTATTGGGTTTTAGTTCTATATGAAGAACACAACATAGGTAGGAAAGGTGCCTTGAATCAATTTCTACTGTTATAACTACAAAGGGAGGGCAGCTAGCCGGACTCACGTGCGTGGCCGGCCGGTCATGCGCGTAGGCGACCATTGCTTTTATTTTTATTTGTTTTCATGAGTGCGGGCCCACCACTAGGGACACGAACTTCGTGAGTTATCGTGAGAAACTCACAAAACAGCAATTTGAGGTGGGCATCTTAATTGTGGGACCCATCCTCATAATCATGCAATTTAAACATTTAAGCTATATTTACAAATCAGTCCTTATAAATAGATTTATTTGGTCATTAATTAAGCATGTGTATTCATAACTATATGATTTAAATACATTTTTATTTTAGAAATTCTAATAATAACTATTGAATATAATCTTTTGGCTTCAAATGAACTCAGAAAAGAGTGAAATGAGAAGCTTTTTCTTTAAAAAAAATCCACTATGCAATGAACAGGGTAGGACTTATGTTCTATTCTTTTAATCTAAGATTATATTTATTTGCATATCAATAAAATTTTTGCATTCATAATCATATAGTTTTTATATTTAACCCATCCAAAATTAAAATTTTAATATATGTACATTTAAACTGGACTTAATTTATGGAGATGAAAAATAGGCTTAAATATATCCATCCAATTTTAATGTATTGAAAATTAAAAAAATACTCAAAATGTTATTTTGTATATATAAACATCTAAATCAACCCTCTAGGATATTTTTTTTTCACATATACCTCATCTTGCATAAACACTACCATAACTATGCTATTAACACATAGCAAATTATAATACTAATACTAAAACAAATATTAACCACGTATCATATGTATTCTTAGTATTTAAATATTTCATAATTTTTAGAATATATTGGGTTTGCTTCTTTTTCACACATGCAACCGATGAACCTAAATTCACACTATATACTCGGATAACTAAGTTCATTAAGTTCTTCATGTCTTTACTTTTTTAAAACTTATATTTATTTTGTGGCTAAAACATGAGTCAATAATAAAAGAATGGAGATTGTACATTACGTAAATGTTAACTACATTTTCATCACACCTTCATCATAATCACTCAAAAAGAAGAAGAAAAACTAAAAAGCACAAAAATTACGGTGAAGCTCAATCTCCTGTGTACAATAATGTTATGAAAGAAGTCTCTTCACAAAAATTTTATCGCAAAAGAATATGAATGAAATGTATAAAAAAAATATATTGGGCTATTGTTTTTTGTATTTATTTACTATATCATGTATAACTCATTTATAAAGCTAAATTTAATTTATAGTATTTATTTTATCCTTCTAAGCCTCCACCTCACAAAATTTTTACATTTTTATTTTTAAGTGCACATGTATTTGCATGTGCCAAAAGACTAGTATTGCATAATCCTAAGACCATGTACAAAAGTACTAAACGACGTAATAACAATTAGATGAGAATAACACATATCATTTATGTGCTCTGCAAATATTATACATAAGACTTCTGCCAGAAAGTTTGTAACACGAGATTCTAGCGCTGAACAAACCTTGTGCATCTTTAAATGCAATATTGATAATAGAAAACGAAACTATTTCAATTTTCCATCATATTGGTTGGATCAAATTAACAGCAGTTAGGAAACAAGATAGATTATCCTAACTGAAAACAGACCATCAACAATTGGTTCCTTCTGAATAATATATGTTGTAGACTATGTTGCCTGTTTACATTCTAGCCAGGAAAAACCACCTTCGCAAACTTAAACCAGTAGCAAAAGAAACATCAAATATGAACATACCGAAAATTGAGAAGGAGCATCCAATATGTGAAAAGATAGCCCACTGACATCAAGTTGTCCATGAAGATTAGGAAAAGTATCCCCTTCTGACATGCAGATATGAACCTGACAACATCAGGGCAAAAGAAAAAATTGTATCAATAACAGTAAGGGAAAACATGCATTGTGTATATTATATAAAGAAAATCCTCTCAAATGTTTGAAGCAGTCAAAGAAGGGATTTGATCGCTGAAAGGCTGAAACAAAGAAAGGAAAAGACCAGATAGAATCTTCTCATAATTTTACAATAACCAAAGTACAAAGGGGCCAGCGTATGTTTCTAATAATAAGGTAAAAGAAGATTAACTGTAACAATCACAAAGAATAGTTATCCTTGGAATGTGGAAGAAAAGATTAACAAAGCCGAACTAAGTAGGTCAGACATTGGAAAGTCATCAAATTTAACACAGACACTAGTAAAGCTGACAGATGCAATGTGCCAACTCTGGGTTTTTGCATGCAATTAGATGCAACATAGTACACGATCATGCAACCCAGTAATATTAATCTGTTTTTGCAAGTAATGTGGACACAGATATGGATCTCTGATCTGGATGTATACCCGTGCATATTATTAATCGATCCCTGCTTCTTCAAAATGGTAGTTTGATCTATTTTCAACTTAGGGCAATGACATGAAATGACGTCTCACGATTCTACCTTAGCTTGTTGACATGAAATGCAATGACCAGGAAAGCAGCTAAATACAGATGAATTGCCATAGCAAGCGAAGATTGACTTAACAAATGTTGTTCCATGCCTCGTTTCCATGACAATCATGACCAATTTGGCTCCATGAACATTGCTACAAACTAGAATCATGAGGGACTAAGGATGATCAAGTGTGGCTAATTTATTCGGGCACAACAAGATGTAACATTTATGAGTTATGCTAGTGAGATAGGAACTTAATATAGCATGTCAATGTATAGGATCCATGTTCTGATGCATGCCCTGTTCCCTGTATAATAGGATAGGAATTAGGCATAAAGGGAATAGAGTACGTGATGAGCGATCAAGATACGCCCTAGTGGGAGTTCTTAGCATATGGGTAGATTAGACCAATCTGTTTCCCATGGAATGTCCACGTGTGAAATGGATATTCTCTATTTCACTAAAGTTATAAATTCCTAAGTTAAGAGATGATCACTAAAACATCCAAGTGACAATTAGTGAATTATTGATGGTGTGAGGGATACGAACTTATCCTAAGTGATTATTAATTAAATTCTCAAACAATACTCTTATATCTCAGATAAAATATAAATAAGAAATATAATCGAGATAAAACAATCTCAAAAATCATTACATAGAGATTTCATCTTTATTCTACATAAACTCTCCCTCTATCAAAACACCTAAATTAAAGGTTCGATAAAAAGGAGGCAACAAAAAAATTATGCCATGATTAGACCGCAACACAACATAACACTTAGGGCACAAATGTCCTAGGCCAGGCATCAGAAGTGGTTCGGGCTAAAATAACAAAGGAAAAACAAACATATTTCACTTAGTTGTGGAAAAAGAAGCAATAGGTGTTAAACCAAAAGGACTTATTTCCCGTCTACTTCAACATTAACACAATACTGTTGTGACAAAGGCGCCTAGTAAAGTCGATCTAGTGGCTGATAGGCCTAGAGCCCATATGACCCAAAAGGGGAAATGCCTAGAATCTTGGGTCTAAATTTATTAACCAATTATTCATTTTTTATTTTATCCAATGTGGAATAAACCAAATTGTTACCACCAATATTAATTCTCGATTGGATGTGAGACACCTATTCCAAAGAAAATTCCACCTTAGTTTGTATCTAGTTGAACCCAACATGAAGTCATACACTCCAACCTCCACCTCAAGTCGGCATTTGACACTGTTACTTGAATTGATTTCTGTCTTCATCAACACCCAAGGAAGGTACCATGCACCTGTTAGCCCTATTGTGTTCTTCGTTTGTTGATGGTCACTCATTAAGCTACTTGTGCACTAACAACTCCTATTCTAGTCTACTTGTGTTTTAATTTAGGTCCAAGCAATTGAGATGGAGGTTGGATAGATCAGAGCTCATATTGCAAAATCATAAAGGAGGTGGTGGCAAATATCTAACCCAAGTTACTCAATTTATCAAGTTAAATCTATTGAAGCTAGAGTGATCGAGCCAAATATTGCAAAAACTATTTAAGAAATTATGTAAGGTAAAAAGAACCAAGTCCAAATTAAATTTGGCGTTAGAATCCATATTCATAATTATGCATATGAGTTTCAATTTGATTTCAAGTATATTTTTCCCTCAAAGTTTTATTGTTATGCCCAAAAACTTTTAATTATGTTTAAATTATTTATTTGGGCTTATCAACTTTAACTTTATGTCTATTGGGATTTACACAAATTATTTCATATTTTTCATAGACATTTAAATCTTTTTTGTGAAATTGGGATTGTTGAATCGACCGTTGGATCATGTGGGTTGACCAATTAGTATGCAAGGAATAAGGAAAAGTGACAATAGTCCTCGGATTAATAGCCATCTTTTAGCGTCGACACGAAGTTGGTTGAGTGGTGTGAGATTTCACGAATCGACTGCCAATTCGTCTGTTGCTTCCTCCGCTTGAGCTTAGTGCTCTGGGAACGGGATCGGATAAACCAGCCCTTCATCCACCTGCTGCAGAGTTGTACCAACTCTCGGGTTGGGCGTGGATCGACTGCCAAGTCAATTGCCCAACACAATAGTCAAATTTAGACTTTTGTAGATCAATCGCTAGGTCAATCCAGATCTTAAAAATAAGAGGTAAGTTTCTGAATTAAGTATCACTTCTTTATTTGTGATCAAGTACAAGTCAACCCAATGGTAGGATAACTTTTGATCGTCGAGATTCTATCTTTGACAATGGATCATCCGCTAAATTTTAAATTTGAAATGGCTTTTGTACTTGGTGGCAACGGATCAACCCAGCTACTTGGAGTTGACCCATTGGGCACAATCTTACAAACTTCAGAGGATTTGGATCTTATCTTTTGGTTTGAACTTGTTTTCACCTAACATTATCTTCTCCTACCTATACATACTAGTTTACACTATTCTTTTCATAAGAAGAACTACAACTAACTTTTACATTCAAAGAAATAACTCAAAAAGATCTTGAGCAAATACTTTTAGAAGCTTATTTTTTATTCTATTCAAAATTCAAAAGAGTGATATTATTGTGCTTTCAAGTTTCTTTGATTGAGAGATTGATTTATACTTTCTATACTTCTCTCTCAATCATTTTCAAAGTTCTCAAAGTTTTTAGACTCAGGTTGCATTTTTATATTCATACATATAGATCTAAAAAGCCAAGCTAAATCTTGTTCTTGATTTTTCTTGCCATTAGAGCCTCAAAGTTGTAATTTTTATTTGAATTTTGTGCTACATTAGTTCTCACCTTGTCACAAACAAACTCATATTGTGGAATCTTGTTGTAAAGAAATCCAATCACTTGGAGAGTTAGTTAGTGCAAGGTCTAGCCTTCTACCTACAAAGAAAGTCGGCAAGTTTTATGCTTCTACCTGCTAAGGAAGTGTAAAGGTCTAGGCTTCTAGCCAGAAATGAAGTCAATGTAAAAGGTCTATACTTCTACCTAGAAAGGAAGCAACCAATTGACATTGGTTGAAATCCTAGAGAAGAGGCGTTTAGATAGTGGAGGAGTCCAGTTAGATATCAAACCATTATAACTCATGTGTCGACTCTTCATTATTCTATCTCTCTCACTATCTATCCATTATATTTTTTTTTATTGCTATTGCACTTACATTGCTATTTACAAATTGCTTTAGCTATATTGTTTCATCTAATCAAATTGAGTATCAGTGTTTAAAATTGATTGCAAAACCTATTAAACCCTCTTGGGTTGCCATATTGGTTTTCAACACCCAAATCAATTTCAAGGCATTTTGATCCTCAACTTGATCAAATCTTCACCACAAAAACACATACACAACTACACAAAAATGACAACAAATTTCATTTTTTTCTTCATATTTATCTTGTAGCATGTGTCCTCAGATTAAGCACAATACCAGTTTTGTTATGACAATGGGCCCACTAAAGTGGATGGAGAGGCTAACAAGCTTAGAGCCATATAAGTCAATGGAGAAACCTTATTGGAGTCTTGAATCTGAACTTGTTTCCCATTCTCCAACATCTGCTCCAGGGACTTAAACCCATCTTGTACCACCAATATTATGTCTCGGTTGGATGCTAGACACCTATTCTCAAGAAATACCTCCACAAACCTCCTTCAAACTTGGCCAATTATGACAAAAAAATCATGGGTATACTAATCAATATTTCATATGCTTATAACTCTTTGTTATTTGTTTTTGAACGACCAAACTAAAACTCTGCCCAGAACCATCAAAACTACATAAAACAAAGCCCAAGAAATTAGTCCATTACTGACGTGGAGACTAAACTTTAAAACCTTAACCGCAACCATCATGCATTAGAGTGTAGATGAGTGGTGCTTGCGTGAGCCAACCCTTGTTTGAGTATGGCTCGTTTATTAATCAAGGAAGCGAAAATTGATCTAAGTAAATGCAAAGTCGAACACGAACTACCAGTGAGGAGCTCATTTGTTTGACATCCCTCAGAATTGAGCCTCCAATATCAGTACAAACCAGTTCTCATTGATCCCATGGAGGAGAAGAAATGTTTAGAAGTCATTAATTGATTCTAATAGACAATTTTTTTGTAATACAAAATGTAAATTTTTTATATATGTCCATATTAGCACATGGCTATAATTAAAGTATCACATAATTTTAAAATATCAGATGCATAAACACATGTATGTATAGCTTATTCGTAGTTTGAGTTCAGCTCATTAATTAATTCGAGCAAGCTGGAATGAGGATAAATGCCAAACCGAATTCAAATTGTTTGCAGGCATCCAGTTTGTTTGACAGGCCTACACGTGATATGAATTTCTTTGCCAATGATTCATATTAATGGCAACAACTGATGTCATATAAAGCTTACTCAAATTTATCCTAAGAACTTGTATATGTGTTACCTAAAACCGTCCCGTCCTCCTTTCCACCTCTAAACAAAAACCCAAGAGTGTGTCTCCCCTTAATCCTTACTTGTAAATCCTCAATTTGTTCTGTCGTATATGCAACTTTCCTTTAATAGGTTACCTCCAATCCTTTCTCCTATATAATCACTCCATGCCTTATCCTTCCAAGTTTTACAATGCATCCATCTTAACCATAACAATTTTCATCTCCCTGCATGCATCCTGTTTAATTAGGCCCGTTTAATTTCCCAAAATTCTGAACCACTCAACTTGATGTGTGACCTTGACTATACAATCAAGGTTTAAGAACAGCTGCAACAGAAACAACCTAGTACTGGCAGTCTAAATTCTCAAGCTAAAAGCAAACATAAACAAACAGTGAAGACAAAGAATCCCTCAACTCACTAAAGAAAGGTCAAACCCACAGTAAAATATTAATGCATTAGATACTTCTAGCATACTAATCCATTTGCTTGTGCTAAAAAGCAGACATCAGCACAAGCCACTTGTTCGTCCAAAACATTTCTAAGTTTAGCTCATATTTCTAAGTTTAGCTCATATATGAGATAGAATTAAACAATGAAGAGGAGAATAAGTATGATAAGCACCTCACCGCTAGCTCTACCTTTGGACCACATGACTGGAATATCTAGTATCCCTTCAAACAACTGCAAAACATCATGAAAATGGGGATTAGGCAGTTAAATTTAACATGTCACTAGGAGTAAAAATATGAATGACTTTATAAGCAGAGAGCATCAGCCAGAACCCACGTACTACCATACCGGAGCAAAAAGGTTCACAATTTTCAAATTGGCATGCCACTTTTGCCCAAAGGTATCAACAAAACATCTGCAGACAGCTCGCCACCATTCTGTGAGGTAGTATCCGTTCTCCATTCCATACAGTCCCCACTCAGCTGCACATGTATACGGCTATAGTGGTTTTGAAATCTTACATACCCATTGACTTTAAGCATTTCTCTACAAAAGTTAAACATAATTCAGTGGCACAAAAACTAAATCTCAAACTTTATAATGCTAAAAGAGATCCAACATTTTTTTAGAGGTTACAATGCTATGTAAAACCAAATAATTTAATTCGATGTGCATTAAATAAATGATCTTCAGGGTTAACTACATTCAAAAGATATCCCAGGGAAATCTTATGTAAGATCCTAAATGTCTATGGAAAGAATAGGAAACAGCCTCCCATTCAGATTTTGGAAAGTCAACGAGTGGCATTACTCTAATTCTTGGATTTGTGACGAGGACATCACGCCAGTTGTCAGCTACCTTTCCATACCTTAGTTTATTTTAAGATGTGTTTTGTTTCTTTCTTTTAGTACCACATCGGTTATATCCGAGAAGTTCACTTTTTAAGAGCCTATATAAAGAGGCTCAACTCAATGAATAAGTAGACAATGATTAAATAAAAAAAAATTCCAGTTAAAATTCTCTTGAGAGTGCTCTTGAGTTTTGGGTGCGAAGCCCGTGGTGCAAGGGGTGTGAAGCCCGCGTAAGGGGTGCGAAGCCCAAATTTATCTGGTTATTTCTCCAACCCTATTCTCTCTTTTCATTTTATTTCTTGTAAAACCCTAGTTTTCTTTTTATTTGTATTCGAAGGTGATTGCGATCCTATTTTACATCAATTTGGTATCAGAGCTTTGGTCCCAATCCTCTTCGAATTTCTTCTCTTCCCAAATCCTAAATCTAGATCTGGATCTCTAGATCTAGATCTACTTTGCAAAAAAAATTCGATTATTGTTAGATCTAGATCTAAATCTAGATTTAGATTTATTTAGATCTACTTTGCAAAAAAACAAAAAAAAAAAAAAAAGAAAAGAAAAAAGAAGAAGAAAACAGAAAAACAGGAAAAAAAACAGAAACAGAGAAAAACAGAAAAACAGAACAAAAAAACAGAACAAAAAAAAAACTTTACTGTTCACAGTGAACAGTAATCGCCCTATTATTGTTCATGTGAACAGTAACCTTCAGGTTACTGTTCATGTCCCCCAAAGCCCCAACATTCGTCCATTCTGAGCTCGTTTCAAGATCGATTTGAACCGTTTTTGAAGCAGCGGATTCGTGGAGAGCAACACTACACATCTATAACCTTCATATTCTAGTTCAAGCTTCGGTCGTCTGTCAGATTCAGCTCAGCAGATCAGCGCACCACAGTCCAGAGCTTGTTTCTGCCCTGATTAGCGTCCGATTTGCTCCATTCTCGAGGTGATATCCTAACTTGACCTGAATCATTAACTGTTAGATTACTTGCAACTACTATATGGATTGCTATAATTTGTTAGTTAAATTGTTATTTGCTTCGATCTAGTGGTTGCATTAGCATTTATCGCTTTTTCATCATTTTAGGAATGCATTTTCTTGCATTTAGAACTTAAACTTTAGGGTATTTTTGTTTAGTGCATACATTTAGTTTAATTAACTCTAGGGTTCTCCACTGCATCTGCTTGTTTGCTTGAGTCCATGACTAGTCAGCAGTATAGGGACCCCCACTTATACCAGCTACACAAACTCCATCAAGGTCATATGTCCGTTCATGATTATATTGCGATGTTTAAGGACTTAACCCATCGCAGTGACGTGAGAGAGCACCCTTCTGAGACTCTAACTAGGTTTGTTTGGGGTTTACGACCTAAAATAAAACGTGCTATGATTACTGGCCCCTATGACTTAGACACTGTTGAAGATGCCTTTGATGTTGCATTAAGGTTGGACTTGACTTTCAAAACGCTAGTCAATGCTAAGGTTAAGTGTTATAAATGTGAGGGATATAGACATTATGATTATCAGTGTCCTTCAGAGAGTCAACATGTTAGAATTGTGTCTAGTGATGAAGTTGATGTTTCGAAGATTATTGAGGAAGTCTATGTTCCTCCCAAGACTGTTAGTATAGACACAACAGTTGGTGCCGACACACTAGATATTAATGAAATTCGCATGTCTAATAGTGCCAGTGATGCGTGAATGAAATAGTTGAGACTACTACATTGCATTTTCCTGTTGCATACATTGATGATATCACTAGACCGATAGCAATTTACAATGATACCCACAAATTTGCTATGTACCCATATAGTACTTTGCAGGAATTTGCGGTTGATAATAAGGTGATGGTTATGAGTCGCTCTGAGGCTGTGAAGAAGTTGCACGCTTGGCCTAAAGATTTCGATAGGGCTCTGAAGAGGATTGCTTCCATTGCTTGCGAGTTGGATAGCCCATGGGATCCTGGTATTAGTTCCGTCTTCAACAGAGATGATGCGCCTTGGTCTACTCTCTATGTCTTGATCCGTGATCGAGCTGCCGTCTTTCACAGCCGACCCGTCACGGAGACCAGCTCTACCTCCGCCGCCATGGTATCAACACAGCGTACCAGTGATGCTGCCACGACCACCACCTTGGCCCGGTTGATATGCTTCGTGAGGAAAGTCCTCACTCGGCAGGTCGGGTTTCTCCCACCCCGGGAGAATTGATGAGGACATCACGCCAGTTGTCAGCTACATTTCCAAGCCTTAGTTTATTTTGAGATGTGTTTTGTTTCTTTCTTTTAGTACCACATCGGTTATATCCGAGAAATTCACTTTGTAAGAGCCTATATAAAGAGGCTCAACTCAATGAATAAGTAGACAATGATTAAATAAAAAAAATTCAGTTAAAATTCTCTTGAGAGTGCTCTTGAGTTTTGGGTGCGAAGCCCGTGGTGCAAGGCGTGTGAAGCCCGCGTAAGAGGTGCGAAGCCCAAAGTTATCTGGTTATTTCTCCAACCCTATTCTCTCTTTTCATTTTATTTCTTATAAAACCCTAGTTTTCTTTTTATTTGTATTCGAAGGTGATTGCGATCCTGTTTTACATCAATTTGTGTATGAAAGATCAAAGTAGGAAAATATACAGATGCAAACACATGCATACACGCGCAACCAAGTTAAATGGTATTCATATTTTAGATATTGATCAACAAGTGACACTACCCAACATCTTTCAATTTTGTGTGAAACATCGAAGAAGGAAATACGCGAATGCAGACACACGTACGCACATGCAAACATACATGCACAACATAAACTGCACAGCACATACATGCACATATATATAGGAAACTATTCCGGTGAGAACCGTTCTCATCGAGCGCTTCGTGCGAACTCCACAACCGGCCACTCTATAGATGATCCGAACCGTTCATCTTGAGTTACATACTCTAATTAGGCTATCAATGAAAATTCAGGCGATTCCGAATCTTTTTACCTATGCATCAAATGACATATTTATTTTGAGGCGAATATGATATATGTTTTGTAACCGCTTGATGCATGAGTAAAAAGGTTCGATTTTTTTATAAAACCTAATTAGAGTATATAATTACGATGAACAGTTCGGATCATCCACGGGATGGCTCACCATGGAGTTCGCACGAAGGTTCTCACCATACACACACACAGAGACAACTTGCATTCAGGCACACAAGGAACCCACAGACATAAATACGTGTATGCATATACACATACTATATGCAGGCATGCAACATAAGCACACAGAGATGGAGGGGGTGCGTGGTGCATCGCACATAAGTGTTCATACCCAGATACATCCATCTTTACCGTCATCCATCCATCCATCGCATAACGATTACATACATACATATATGCATACATCACCCGCACGACTACATACATACATATATTTATTCATTTCTAAAATCAAGATTGGAATGTATTTCATTTAGACCTTTGGCTTATATAATTTCTTAGAGATGAATGTGCCTCTCTATAGCATATCTGAAGCAATTCACGAATGAAAAAGATCTTATAGATACAGGTAACTGGCAACAAGTTTTTTACATAAAAGCTAGCAAAAGTCCCAACTGTTTTTTCCCCTCCCAACCCCCTTAATTCGTCTTGTCCTCCTGAATCTGAATTATCTCTTCAACACAAGTATATGTCTCTTCAAAGAAGATAAATGGGGGAAAAGGATATGCGCAACAGCCAGCCCTAAAGATTTTGGATAAGTTTTGACATTCTTGTAATTGGTATTAAGCCTGTCTCTTAAAAGAAGGGATGGCTCAAATATGGCTTTAAGGCATTCCCGAACCCATCAAGCTCATGTTCCCAGTGCTTTTTTAAAATGCACGAAGTGTAAAGCTTACCCAGCACTTCAGGAAAAATCTTATTTATGCTCCTCCCTCCAATTTTCAATTCTGGTTAAGGACCAACTTTCTTCACCTCTTCTCTAAATCTCAACAAGATTTATACTACTGGCTTTCCACTATACGGGGGAGGCAGTATTTGAAAGCAGTTAGCGGACCCTAAAGAGCCAGTGTTGTTATTAGTCCTAAAATTCTGTATTTTTATGAATGGTAACTTCATGATTTTAAATTACCCAAGTACATGAGATAAAAGTGACAGGTCAATGAATATACTGCCTTTCTATACAACTTGTCCAGTTCAAAGCTAATTTCGAGAGACCAGAGAAGCTTTACTTGGTTTCCAATAACTAAGGTTTCCAGGGTTCGGTTTTAAAATGGAAGGTTTATAACAAGTCAAAACAATGTTTGCTTCTGATTGCATCATATGTTTAAAATCTTCTCTCTGTGCATGTGCTCGCGTGTGCGCTCATGCTTGCATGTGTTTGGGTGTGTGCATGTCTGCGCACACACACAGAGCAAAAGATGTTGAGAAAAAAATCAGTGGGTTGATCATGATGAGTTCTGAGAAGATTGTTGAGAAGAAATTTTAATATATAAGATAAGTGGTGCAAAAAAGAAATCCGAACAGATGAAATAAATTGTAATATACTATAGTATTCTCTAAATGAACTTCGTAGTAATATAATCAGCTCCAAGTAGTTAAGAGTCACACCTGGCCTCCCGGTCACCAAATCCCAGTAGCATCAACGTTCCATCTGTGAAATAAACAGAATCCAATATGATCGGAAGGACCTTCTCAATGCCCTGGGAGTGACCCTCATTTACCTCTTCAGCAAGCTCAGCAGCAATATCCTCGGTTTTTATACCAAAGTATGATTTAAGCTTCTGAATTTCATCAGCTAAATGATCAGATAAAAGTTCACTGAAATTAAGGGAAAATGTGGAGGACCAAGGTTTATGGTTTAGGGGCCAAAAAGATATTGATTGGTGTATTTGCGTGCATGTCCCGAATTTTTCCAGAGTGAACCCTTGATAATTTTCACATCTATCCTTACAACTACTCTCCAGAGTTTTCAATAGAGGATCCTGTAAGCTGTCAACTTCATTATCAAGATAATCTGCAGGATGATGCTTCACCAACCATCCAATATTTGGACTCAGTAGATAATGGTCTTCATTTTCATTACCACTACCATTATTAATATGTGTACCATATATTTCCCTGCAGCTGTGATTGCCTTCTACAGGATGCTGGTTTTGTAGTCCAACTTTTAGAATTTTGTTGTTCCTTACTATGTCAAACATTTCATCACCTAGGGAGTGCCCATCAGCAGCTTCAGATGGTGGTTGCATTGTGCTAATACCAGCATTGGCTAGAAATAACTTAGGTACAGATTGGAACCTATGTTGTTCATCGGTAGTTATTGTTGCACTTTCTTCAGCTCCAGTGTCCTCACAGCCTCCACCAGATGAGCTCCTACCATGTTTACTAGATGAATCAGTTGAATTCCCCACGATATCAAGAGCTTGGAAATATGCTGATGCTGCTGCTGCACTACGAATGAGGTTTCTTTGTCTAGCAGTGAAGCCAGATTCCAAGAGCACTTTTCTATGAGCATCTCGTTTGAATTTACGCCTAAGAGCATTCGGTATCGTTCTAGACCAAAACTTCAGTCCCTGACTAGGAATTCTCACACCAAAAGACTTCTCCAAATCAGAATGCTTTGAACCATACCCAATTACGGTATCCATGCAATGATGATCCTTCCAGTGCATCTTTTCATCCATGCAGTAAAACGAACCAGATTTTCCGGTCTCCGTGGAATGTCTAGAACCATCCTTCAAGTCATCATTCAAGACAATTGTTGGATGTCGATGAACAATATACCCCATCTCCGCAGCCTCCTTTGCTGCTTTGACCCTTTCTCTGGCCCGTTGAGAAGTTGCTTTTTCTCTTGCTTCCCTTTTGGCTTTTGTACGATAATCTATTCCTTCTTCAGTTGAGTGGCGCTTCTGCATGCCACTTTCTGAAGGCGGAGGAATTCCTAGCCAAGAAAAATCCTCCTTCTGGGAAACTAGAACAATAGGCTGGGACAAAACAGCATCGACAACAATCTTCCCTCTTCTCAGACTTGTGAAAGGTCGGATGCGAAGTTTCATTGTAGATACCTCTCCACATGAAAACTCCTCCCGGTGAGGTCCAATAGAACATGAATGTAAAGTGATTCCCAAAGGTGAAACACTCTGAACTTTTCCAAAATCAAGCTCTCTCTGAAGATACTCACTCAATATTGAACAGACAGAAGGCAGAAGCCGGGCCTCGACAAAAGTCCTAGCTTTCAGCTGAGCATACCATACCAACACTCCTACAGCAGAAACCACTGCAACAAAAATAGAGCACCTAAATAGAAACAGACCCTCCGTCCAAAGAGATGAGAAAGATCTTATGAAAGCTCTGGTCTCAGGGAAAGGTTCTTTGGTGCAATAAATTCTAAAGCGGTTTCTGGAACTAAGCTTACTTGATGGATCACTGACACGTGAAAACCTGGAGCTATTGAACCACTTCTGATTCTGCACTGGAAGTAAAAAATCAAAGGAAGCTTGAATATCAGCTTTTCTTTTAACCAAGAAAGTGAATTTCCTGACATTTCTTTGGTTCCGAGAAAACTGAAGCGGTGACCCTCGAAACGATATATGCAAACCTGCACTCATTTTAGTCCCTTATTCCAACAAACCAGTCATCTGGGGACCAAGAATCGGATCTCGGTCCCCTTGTCTCTCAGATTTCAGATGGGAGCCACTGCTCTAGTGCTTCTGTCAATAATGAGGGAAAAGAAATAGGGCATTAATGCATGACCCATTCAAATCCTGATTACAAAACACAATTAATATAATAAAAAAATAATAACAACAAGTGAGAAAATAAAAGTTTCCGGGCTTTCAGTCAATAAGGCCCCAGTCCTTAAACATATATAGTTTTCATCTAAATATTAAATGCACTTCATTAGCCAAATCTTTCTCAAATCCTGACTGCAACTAGAAAAATTATGGCATCTAATTATAATTAATTAATTAGATAGTTGATAATTGAAATTGACATTGCAGTCAGTATCTACAGAGTTAACTGAGCAATCTCAAGCTGATATAATGTCCCTAATCAAAATTTATAATTTTTCTCAAGAAGACGACAAATTAGCAATTGAGTAGAAGTTAGTGAAAACATTTTAACAAAAATAAAATTAAAAAAAGAAGCTTATTTAATACAATCGTGTACTAATGAAAAAAATTAAGCATTTGGAAAGCACAATTAAAACTACAAAAAAAAAAAACAGTGGGATCCAGAGAGTAAATACATGTTAATTAGTCAAAAATGACTAATATTCTTCTATCAGAAAACAACTGCATTTCGAGATGATAACCAACATTCAAAAGGATATACTTGAAAGAAACCCTAGCTTCACAAACAAATAAAGAAACTTTGTCACTCTTTGGATTAAACCTTCCCATAGTTAGAATCTCACAAAGAAGAAGATTTCGTGTATCGCACGTCACAAACATTCATTTTTATCCGCCTAAAAAACGAGCAGATGCTTTGATAACAACTCAATGAGAAAAAAATGATTAAACGAATAGCAAAAAGAGAAAAAAAAAATTAAAGAAACTTACTTATTCTGGAAACGGAATGGAAATCGAAGTTCGAGATGAAACCATGGCGCCCGTTTGCTCCAGTTTCTTTCTCTCCGTCTCTTGCCCTTTTCTTTCTCTTTATCTTTTTTTTTTCCCCTTTTTTTTATTTTCCCTCCCCATCGAATCTCGATCGGTCGAAGACTCGAGCGCAGGAGAGAGGAGGGGCTTGGTTCGATGGAGGAGGGCCCATACGACCCGATCCGGTACATAATTAGTTTTTGGTGGGCTCCAGAGATTGGGCCCGAGCCGGCCAGCCATATGGGCCGTCTTTCCCAATTACCTATGACTTGGAAGTAGGGTGCCACCGGATACGGATTATCCGCGGATATCCGCATCCGAATCTGCCTCCAATCCGGGCAGGGATATCATTTTTTCACATCCGTCAATATTCGTATCCGTATCCTTATCCGAAAGGTAGGTGCGGATACGGATACGGTAAAAGTAATATCTTATTCGTATCCGATCCGATATCCGAATGTTGCGTGCTTCATAATGATATAGGTATAGAGAAGACAATTCTTCAATGGAATAAAATATTAAATTTTGATATTTTGAGTTGGTGAAAAAGTAATAGTGAAAAGTATTCGATTCTTGCAAGAGCACCACATGATATTTTGAGTATTTCGACATCAACCATGTCATCCGAATCGGCATTTAGCATCGGAGGACGTGTAATCTATTGTTATAGAAGTCAAATGACAATGAATACGATGAATGTATTGATATGTACACAATAATATTACAGTATGTATCACATTTAATATTGTAGTAGATGAGATAAAAAGTAATATAAGTATTTTTGTTTAATTTATCTTTAACCATATCCATTTTTAACATATCCGATTAGTATCCGCGTCCGATCCGCTAATATCCGATTTATATTTGATATCCGATTTTGGCGGATACGGATATCATTTTTCTACATCCGCCAATATCTGTATCCGTATCCGTATCCGAAGGTTGGGTGCGGATATGGATATGGTAGAGATAATATCCGATCCGTATCCGATCCGATGGCACCCCTACTTGGAAGTCTAATAATAATAATAATAATAATAACAACAACAACAATAATAATATAAATAATATATATATATATAATAATATAATAAATAAAAATACAAATAAAATAAATAATAATATTATAATAGTAATATGACAATTGCTCAAGGAAAAAAAATATATACACGACACTTAACAAAAAAGATACATGACACTAAAATTGTTCAATATATATGTAGAAAAATTTTACTGCAGCCACCTATTTTGCATCATAAATAGAAAAAAAAAAACTCACTGTTATATTTTCATTCGCTATAACCTCATTCATTTAAGCAAAAAATAACCGCCATATCGGTTCTGTTTTAAATTCTTATTTTACCTTTCTTTATATTTAAACTCTCTTCTCGTTAATCTCCTAGATTACGATCTATTATTCGTTTGCGCTATTCTGTTTGATCTATTGTTATTTTTTATCTTCATCGATTTGAATTTGATCTTCATCAACATCTAGCGGATCTATCTACCTCTTTCTTTGAGCATAGTGTCTTTTTTAAATCAAGTGAAGATTTTTTTTTCTTTTTACTTTTTTTTTTTTTGTCTTTCTCTTGTTATATATGAAGATATGTGATAGGGGTGTAGATTTTTTGTGAATTAGAGTTAATTTTATGATGCGTTTTTTTATTAAACTCTACCATTTCAGTTATTTAGATCTAATATTATGTTTTACCGAGGATTGTGATTATGATCCATGGCTATTCCAAGACATAGTGTGGCCCTAGGAGAAAATTCGAAAGGGGCCCTTCTAGTAGTAGCTTAATTTAGTGTACAAAGCGTCTTTTTTATATTATGTCTTTATTATATTACATAAATTTAATTATAATATACATTTTTTCTTCTTATTGGATATTTGACAAGAGCTAATAAGTATATTAAAAATTAAAATCTTAGAGAATGATAGAACCTTACAGAATAATGAAATCTCAAGTCCTCAGCATGACACATAAGCGAAAGCCCTTTGTAATCACAACTTGTAAGACAGAGATATAAAAATAGCAACAACTATTCCTTGAGAAATCAACAATTAAAATTTAGAGAAATTAAATAGCTTAATTTGTTTATATGACTTGATTTTATTAGAATTCTTTGATGATTTAAATACTTCTTTCTGTCGAATTGTGATGAACTTGTTTGGTAAGTGATCGATTGTCATATTATGGTATACAAAGATAGAAATGGAAAAAAAAAATCAATGACAAAAAAAGACTACAGTGCACAATTCTCTTTCAAGTCTCCAAACAATTTGGATAAGAACTAAACTTTACATATCATTATATGTGCAATTAAATACAAAAATTCTCAAAACATACGAATCACTAACAAACTCAGAGATTTGCAAACTTAACACAGTTGTTTAATCTATGAAATAAAATATTATGATTGCTAACCCACAAGCAAATTCTAAATTGTGGCATCTTTCAAAGGTCTGCAAAGTTGCTTTTTAGCATACTTTTACAATTAGAGAGAGGAAAAGATGTTAGGCTTCAGAGTTGATGAAGTTGAGAAAATATCTGCTCCATGCATTATTGACATCAGTTTCATCGAGAAAGAGGCACCAGAACAAGCATAAACCCACATCTTTTGAAGAGCAGGAAATCACATGTAATTTTAAGTGTGCTGATTTTTAAAATAATACTAACAATTAACTCTCAGATTGCTAGGACAAATATTTTTACACTTTTAAATGTTCAAAGAACAATAATGCAACAGATTCAAAGTGGGTTATTGAAAGAACAACCAAGTAACTTGAAAATTTTTCAGAATTGTGAATTACTGAAAAAATAAAAAGAAAATAAAAAATAGATGAGGATCACCTTAGGGCTGAGACTTGCAGAACACCAAGAGCTGAGACTTACAGAGGAGATCACGTTGAGGATCTGATTCAAATGGAAACAAAAACTTTAAGAGAAATTGCAGGGAGAGAGGAGAGAGATGCAAAATGAAATAAATAGAGATTATATTTTTTGTCTTTTCATCTTCAAAGAGTAGTGAATTCTTCTCTCTTTTTTCAAAGTTTTAAAGATAAAAAAGAGAAGATGAAAATCTCTCCCCTAGTTCTAATGGGGCTCATAAATGCTTTAAAAAAAGAGATAAATGTACAACCTGGGATCCTCAACACTAAGTTCAAGTGCGCAAACTGCTGTGCCACATTGGAATCCAATTAGAGAAGTAATGAGATTAGTTTTATACACTATTTTTCTTCTACATATATGGTTATGGGAAAATTGAGGCCCTTCCATTAGGTGAGGCCCTACACGATTTGTCTCACCTGCCTAGTGATAGGCTTGGCCCTGTTATGATCGCAATGTTAAAAAAAAAAGGTTGTGTATATGAGGATTACAATCAGAGTCACCGTCCACAGTAAAGAACACATTTTATTGAGGAATGCGACTCTGATCGCAATCATCAGAAAACAGACAAAATGTGTGTTTATGAGGACTGCGATCAGAGTCAAATTCCTTAGTAACACACAGTTTTTATGAGGCACGCTTTTTTACATGCATATGTACCCGCAATGCATTTTTTTAGTTGTACTAAACTTGAGTTTTTATTTTTGTAGAATGTGGATATTGGTGTTTTTATTGTTCTTTTGTATAATGCTAACTATTGCACGTGTCTTCATGAATTACACTGTGAATGGGCTGAAGAAATTAGTGCGTGATAAATGGGAGATTTTCAATGCATTGTCTATTGAACTATCCTACACAGATGAGTACAAATATCATACCATTGAAACCGATTCAGAATTGCAATCTCTTGCTACTTAAGGCCAAAAAGTGCCCAACAGTTGATATCTATGTAAGACTGATTGAAGTAAGTCAAAGTGTAAGTATTACTGATAATGAATTTCAGTAGTAACATTTTGTCCTACGTTGATAATCAAAGTAAAGAAAGTTTAACAGTGTTGAAAGATAACACATGGCGTCATTTATTCAAGGAGGTGGGACAGATTTCCGAAGGTGGAGCCGTTGAGTTTGGGGAGAAGCTTTTATTGTATTCCCTTGAGACAGGTAACAAATATAAATTTGTGCAGAATAAGAAATATAGAGTTATTGTAAAATGCATTTATAAGAAATAAAAGGGTTTTAATTGGAGGATTCATTTTTCTCAGAAGCTGAAAATGGATGATTTTTTATGATAACCAAGATGGATTTGAATCACACTTGTGGTGCTCCTTGCAAAGACAAAAGAAAACATCATTACACAAGTAGTCAAGAAAAGTGTGATTCTTCAAGATGTTCAACTACCAACCTTCACTGAAGCCAAAAGATATTAGGCGTAAATTTAAGTATGACTACGGTTTTCACTTGAGAATCGACCATCCTTTTTTTGAAAAATCCATCTCTTCGATCTTTTGATATTCCTAATTTTAACTTTCGTTTCAGAGTAATCTAGATTTTTTTTTCTTGATTACTACCTTCTATATTGATTTTATTTTTCTGATTTTGACTCTTGGAACTGGCCATCAGACCAGAACCGACGATAGAAATCAGAGTGGCGCAGCGAAATTATGGTGGGCTCATAATGTACAAAGAAGCGACATGAGAGCGAGAAAACATCATTCGCGATCAATCATTCTTCCTTCGAGTCGAGTCCCATCATATCGTGCCTATCCTTGATCCATATCCATACAGTATCAACTTAAACTCATTTTATTATTTTCCTTACGTTCTTAAAATTTAGAGGATGAAATTTTTTTGTAAGTGTTAGCCCAGAGGCCTTCCACTCTAGTTTTGATGATGATTAACTCATGTAGTTATGTTTACTAATAATCTTGTGATGTTTAGTTTCAGATCTTTAATCAAGATATTATTTGGTGATTGCTTCAACAAAGGAGTTTGAAGCCTTTCACATGGTGATTCCAGAGCCCGAGCGTAAAAGATCATATATAGCACTCATTGGAGTCAAGCTCGGTGGATCACGGAGTTTTGGATCGAGTCGACTTGAAGACAGAGTTCATCAAGAAGACCTCGTTTATAGTTTGTTTTAGATTCATTTGTAAAGATTAGAATAGTGTGATATGCTCAAGTTCACAACACGCACGTTTTATGTTTTGAATATTTGGTTTTTCGATTTTTGGTTTAACCGATAATGGTTTCATGAATAGATAGATCAAAACAAGTTTACATGTGTTTATGTATATTAGATATCCATATACATGTATGCTTCATATCTTAGACAAACTTATTTTGATATGCCTATTTATGAGTTTTTAGTGTTTTGGTATTTTAACAAAACATATTTTGGTATTTAAAGACAAAAACAATGATATGTATATGTTTCATGTATATTGAACCTATGTCCATATGCAACATGCTTTAAAATGATTAAATATCATATTTTGTATTTGGATATGTTTTGGACAAAGTTTATTTGAAAAATCAAAGTTTAGAAAAATACGGTTTTGGTTTTCGGTAATTTTTCCATAACAAAAAAATGGTTCAATATGTTTGATATTTGTGTTGAAAATTTTATCACATGTTTGTATATCATATATTATGTTAGATACTATTTTTGTGAATTTTTAAGAGATTTATGGGAATTTTTAGAATATTTTTTAACAAGTTTTTCTGACCCAGAACCCTGCCTGCCAGACTCTGGCGGTCGACCGGGCCAGTCGACCGGACCCAGAGTCGGTCGACCGGGACGGTCGACCGACGTGCACATCCTTGTGCACGTTGGCCAGATACTTGGGCGGTCGACCGGACGGTCGACCGTAAGCAAGGCATGGTCGACCGATCGGTCGACCGTCCAGAGAGCACTTGCTCTTTGGATTTGGGCGGTCGATCGGGCAGTTGACTGGTAGCTTCCAACGGTCAAAAATTTGACCGTTAGCGATCGACCGGGCTGATCGACCGCCAGCCGCCAAGAGCAGAAATCTGCTCTAACGGCTAGTTTTGGTTTGTGGGTTATATAAACCCCACTTGTTTGAGTTTTTGGTTAAGGTTTTTGAGAAGAAAATTTCCCTATTCTCTGGTTTTCAAAATAAGTTTTCAAAAATGTTTAAGAGCTTAAAGATTTCATCTTTATTGTTTTCAAGGGTTTGAAAAATTCAAAGAAAAATAGGTTTTTGGGATATTGCTTTAGATCTTCATTTCTATCTTATTGCAACTGTTTTCTCAAGGATTTTTCTTTGTTATTTGATTTCCAAAACACCTTGATTTCCACTTGAGCTATATCATTCTATCCTATTCTATAGGATCTTTTGTTTTGTGGGAAAAGAGATAGTTTGTGGTCTTTGTAGCCACCAAGTTGTAACCCCTTTCTTTGTGGCTATCCCTCTTTGGTAGAGGTTGAGTTGAGGTTGTGGTTTACTCCCTCTTGGTGAGGTGGAGTTGGTTGGTGTTTGTATCCCTCTTCGGTAGAGGTGGATTGTGCTTGTATCCCTCTCGGTGAGGTGGATTTGGTTGTATTGGTGGAGCTCGGTACTCCGGTCTTCGGTAGACCATTTGTAAATCCTCGGTGGAGGTTCCCTCGGTGGGAGTCCTAGGTGGACAAGTTAGTGGATTGAAAATCTTTCTCGGTGAAGGCGGGGACGTAGAGCTCGGTTCTCGAACCTCGAAACACATCTTCTTGTTTGAGGTTGATCTATTGACTCTCAACCCTCTCTCTTTTATTTGTGTTGTGCATTTATTCATATTGCCATATCATATATATGCTTGTGTTGTGCCTTGCATTGATCCATAATGCTTATTCTTATATGCTTGGTTGTGCTTGTTTGTGTGCCTCACTCGTGCTTAACCACGAGAGCTTCATATAGCGCCTCAACTCTTATTCAGAGGAATCAAGAGGAGTTAGTCCAGAGTCCTTCACGGGGAATTCGGCTACACTCGTTGGTTGCACTAAGTGTAGTTGCAATTAGTTTTTAATTTCCGCATTTAGTTCATTAGATTAGCGGTATACCTATTCACCCCCCTCTAGGTGTACTTTCAATTGGTATCAGAGCCTACGCTCCTGATTTTGATTTAACCACCTAGGAGTGTGATCTCGGTTAGCTAATCTATCATTTGCATTTTGCACATATATTGTTTGCACACACTCATGGATTAATTGTCACCTCCCATGTTTGATGTTTCCAACATTGACACATGAAAATTTAGGATGTTTATGTATTTGAAAACCCTAGGCTTTCATGTTTTCCTTGCCGCTACCAAGAAATGCTATCTTGGTAACCGCAATCATGTAAGGGCCAATACACAAGCCCTTGAGGCTATTAGAAGCACGCTTAACAAAGATTATCTTATGCTTGTTTCTAACTTTGATTCCGCCTTTGCAGTGTGGAACAAGTTGACCACCTCCAAGCTTCAATTGCCAATTCAATCGGAGGAGGAATCTAGTGGAGAATCCGAACCACAATGCTTTATGGTCCAAGGGAATGACTCCCTTGAGGTATACTCGGAAACTCAATTAGATAGTGATGATGCTAGTTCTTCATGTGATGAGAATATTGATGCTAATACCTTGAATGAAGAACTATCCATTGATGTAAAAAATTATTGGAAAAATATAATTTGTTGAAAAAGAAGAGTTTTGAACTTAATAAAGAAAATAAGGATTTATGTTCAAGACTAGATTTGGTTTTGTAAGAGAAAGTGGAGATCTAATGAAAGGGATTCATTGAAATCTAAACTAGACCTTGTGTAACGCCCCGATCCGGAGGGTACGGGGACGTCACTGCGACGTATATACGCAGGTCAAAAATACCCTCACGTATATACGCTAAGCATCAGTACAAGCAGGAATCAGAGTACGGAAGCAAATGGTGCGTTATACATTCCAACACATGAGAACAATTACAAAGTTATCACCAGAGGTGATCCAATATTACATGAATATTACATCACTGATATGCGCAATTGCGAGAATACAAGGAGATGTACAAGTATGAACAGTATAAAAACAGTCTCAGAGTCATAACAAGAAAACTCTAGAGCCGCACAAGGGGGGCCTGGAAGGATGGAGATCTGGACGGTCTGCTGACGATCCACGCTACCGCTGCGTCACTCTGATCAGCAACTGGGAGAATCCACACGCTTTAAGCTCCATGACCTGGACATGAGGATCCAGGGGTGTCAAATGAAACTCCCCAGGCGAGTGGTAATGCAAAAGCCAGATGGCGTGCTAAGATAAGTACAAGTGTATCGATAAAACCGAATCATAATCATGCATTGAAAACCGTGTCGTGAGCATAAGCATGTATAGGCAGGTAGATATATAACAAGTGATATCAAGCAGGAAGTACTCATGGCATGGTAAGATAGGAGCAGTAGACTGATGGAATGGAAATGGGTAATAATACAGAGTATGAGTAGCTAATATGATAATAATCATAAAACCGAAAATCCGATGTAAGCATTCGTGGCAAATCACACAACGGTCATAACAGGAGTACATAACAGGCATAACATGAATCATAACGAGTATAACGGGAGTTCATAACAGGCATAACAGGATACATAGTTGGCATCTTTTATTATTATTACTCGTCTGACCCATATATCTAGGTATGTGTCCTGGTGTACATCCCAACACACATACATCCATATATAAGTAAGCCGAGGTTCGTTACTGGAAGCTGATGAAGAACTGATAGCTCATACTTATAGTAGTTCCCGTACGCCCGGGACCAGACATTGGGGGCCTTAAATCCCCTAACACGCATCTTCTGAGGGCCTGAAATCCCTCTAACACGAATCGTCAGTATTTTATTCCATTACTATAAGCAAGGCATCATACCGGCATTCATCACTTCCTCCCATTCCCCGTGCAAGTTATCCTTTTTATGACTTATCAATCTAACAGGAGTCATAACGAGAGATCAGGTACAGGTAGGAGATGGCCCGACAGATTCAAGAGGTGGCCCCCACAGATTCAAGAGGTGGCCCCCACCACGTATGTGGTGTGGCACTTTGTTCCATGTGGCACTTTGCTCTGAGGGGAATGGATTCTAGAGGTGGCCCCCACAGATTCAAGTGGTGGCCCCCATTACGTGTGTGGTGTGGCACTTTGCTCCGTGTGGCACTTAGTTCCATTCAGGATCCGCCGGAACAGGTGGTATAATATGAGCCAGTGTCAAGTAGTAGTATGTCGGGTGGTCAGGTGATAACATATCAAGTGTTAAATGATACAGACAGGTATATGACAAGTGTTTACATAACGAGCTTGTACATGACAAGTGTCAGAATAATAGTTGAGCATAATCAAGCGGAGCTAAGCGAGCTGGAAGTACAGACAGCAAACAGGATTTAACACTGGAGCGTCTGACAAGGTTACCGGGATAACTCGGCTTAAAGTGCGAGTAGGAAATCTGACAGCATCTCGCCTAGACGAATCTAGTGGTAAAGTGCTGAGCGCTGATCATGATAACCAGGCGGAGCTGAGAGACCTGACGGTCCCAATCACTTCCCTTTCGAGATAGTGAGTGACCGGAGGCTGAAGGACGGAGAGCCCTTACGGTCCCAATCACTTCCCTTTCGAGATAGTGAGTGACCGGAGGCTGAAGGGTCCAGAAGCCAAGTACACAGGGACTCAGCCCAATATAGAATACTTTTAAACATGGAATAAAATATATGGAATAAAATACATGTCGACCCGACAAAGCGGGGAAACCCAAATGGAGGTGAGAGCGAGGACACTCGCCTAAATCACCAGAAATGCTGAAAAGTCCGAAATCCAAGGAACTCGCGCACGCGCCATAAATAGAGAGAGAAACCTGGAGAGAAAAGTATATGGAAAGAGAGAGAGTGCATAGGGAGACGCGGGTTTTGAGAGTGAGATGCGGGGGTCGCAGACGCGGGAGTTGCGTCGCAGGAATAGCAGACGCGAGAATCACAGACGCGGGAGTCACGTCGCGGGGATGCCACAAACGCGGGGTCTGCGTTCAAGTCAGAACGCGAGGAGAACGCGGACGCGGACGTGGGTTCTGCGTCGCGTTAACACAAGAAGAACACGGACGCGGGCGTTAGCTCCGCGTTGTGTTGACATGAGAGGGATACAGACGCGAGCATTGACTCCGCGTTGCGTCGATAACGCGAAGGCCGCGTTAAGGGATAGCCTAGACGCGGGAGTGAGATCCGCGTTAGCAATCAACAAAGAGAGGGAGAGGAAGGGAAAGGTGATTTCTTTGGTGGTGGTGTCCTTTGGTGAAGAAGATGGAGTTTGGTGGAGTAATGAAAAAGGAGATGATGATGAAGGTGATGTTTGTGTTGTCGTTGCAATTGTCACCGGAACGATTACCGGAATAATCGTGAACGATTACCGGAATAATCATCGGAGATGTTGCTTGCAATTGTCACCGAAATGATTACCAGAATAATCGTGAACGATTACCGGAATAATCATCGGAGATATTGCCGACGAAGAGGAGCTCGGCCCCAATCCAAAGGAGGTGGCCGGCCCTTAAGAAAATGGTGGGATGGTGGTTTTGTGGAGAGTTTTGATGGTGGTGGCATTTGGAGAAGGTAAAGGAGAAGGTGGAGGCTTTGGTGGAGTTGTTGGAGTTTGTGGTGGTTTACATGGAGATGGAGGAGGAAGAAGATGAAGGTAAGGAGTTGGAGAAGTTGTAGTGGTTGTTGTTGTGGTGGAGATAAAGGAGGAGTTGGTCGTGGTTAAGGTGTTGGTGAAGAGAAAAATGAAGTGAAATGAAGAAGGAAAGGTTTATATAGGATTGGAATTGTGATGGTGATGTAAAAATGTAAAAGAGAGGAGGTTATTTGTAAAATGAGGGTGAGGTGGCTCTCTTTGGCCGGCCATGGTGATGGGAGAGGAGTTGGATATTTTGGAGAAGATATTTTTGATGGAGGAGATATTTTTGGTGGAAGGTTGGAGAAGATAATGGAAGAATGGAGAATTTGGTGGAATTTGGTGGAAGGAAAAGGAAGGAAAGAAAATAGGAAAATGGAAAAGAAAATGGAAAAAGGAAGATATTTTCTTGGAATAAAAAGTGAAAATAATTAGAGTGGCGGATTCCCGGGATTCGGTTGCGGATGCGGAAAACTTTCGGAAAAATACCGGAATCGTCCGAAAATCAAGTATCTTGAAACGATCCCCAAAAATTCTCAAAAATCAAGAATATTATTCTAAGAATCACGGTGAAATCCATTTCAAGAAATTCTTTATAGTTTTTAAATTAAAAATCCTGGAATCGGCCGCCAATATCGGTCGACACCAAATCTGGCAGAAATCTGATAAATTCTGAAAATTCTCAAAAAAATGAATTAAGATAGTAAATATTATTTTAAGCAAATATGGGAAAGCGGTTTCTCAAAATTTGACTCCATTTGTAAATTAAAAATCCAGGAATCGATCAGCGGTGCTGGTCGACACCGTTTTGAAGATTTTCCATTTAATTCAGGAAAATTCCAGAAAATCATAGAAAATCTAAAATATTGGAAAATGATGTTTGAAATTGAAATCGGTCAAATCTGAATACCGGAAAGACCAAATTGAGTAAGACACTAGGATCGGGTCCCTGGTTCAGAGAAGAGCAGACTCTGAGTCCACGAATCCGGATCCAAGACAAAACGATCACATAAATAATTCATAATACAAAATAAATATAGGAAGTAAATCGAAAAATACGATCGAAAAATCTGAATACGCAACTAAGTACGTATTCCGGGAGCGGGGTGTTACACCTTGCCCTAAAGGAAAATGAGTTTTTAAAAAATAAAAATGATTGTCAAATGATTTTAAAGAAAAATGAAAACTTGTCTTCAAAAGTTAATTTTATTTTAAAAGAAAATGATTCTTTAAAAATGAAAATTGCTTCTATTTCCAATGATTTAGATGTTTGTTTAAAGAAAAATGAATCTTTGCAAAATAATATAAATTCACATGTTTGCCTTATTAGGGTAGTTTCACCTAGTTCACCCATTGCTTGCTCCACTTCTTCTTTAATTAAAAATGATATATCAATGCTAAAGAAGAATATGGATTATTTGGGCTCCACTTTGAGTCATTGTGTTATGAGTCATACACGCTTGGAATCTTTGTTTCGAAAGAAACAAGTTCCATCTTTGCATGCACACCCCCCACGGCATACACATGTTTCTCACATACACACCCATCACATGTATGCTCATGTGTACACTTGTACACATTGTGGACGTAAGGGCCACCTTGCTAAGTTTTGCTATGATCGTATATATGATGAAATTTTAGCAAATAAATTTGTTTGAGTTAGGAAAGGAACTAACCCCCATGGACCCAAAAGAGTATGGGTACCAAAGACCACCCCTATTGTATTTGATGTAGGTGTGGGCTCTCGCATGACGTGAGAGCGATGGTGCCTTGAGGTGGATGCGTTCCGAGCTTAAAGAGGACCATTTGGATGCATCACTTTCAAGGGATGTTTGGTGGGAGGACCACCTTGGTTTGGAGAACTAGAGAGGTGCCCTCATCGGTTTTGGTATCGATCTCTAACTCCCGTTTATATTTGCATGCTTTTCATGTTCATTATTTATAGCATTGATTGTTATGATTATGCCATGTTAATTAGATTAGTGATATACATTTTAGTTATTTGAGACACCGATGTTTAATATGGACTTATATCATTGTGTTCTCACTTTGTTTTAAACTAATATGTATGTCCTAGATCTAATGCATGTGTATAAACATAATGATCATATGGATGTTTATGATTTTTGTTTTAATGCTTTATGTTTTGATTAATATGTTAAATACCATGATTATTAGACCATTGACATGCATATATAGCTTTTGAGATCACCCATGCTTAATATGGATCATTCTTTGTGTTCTCGCATATGTTTAACTATTATGTATATCATAGTTCTAATAGCATGTGGATTTACATAATGATGATATTTATGTTTATCATGTTGATTTATGTCTCGTTTTATACTTCATGATTTGATTACTTGTTTAGATGTTAGTTTTCATTAAAACTAGGATATATACTTGTACATATAGTGGGCCACAAATAAATCTTTTATATGTTTGTACTTGAATGCTTATTTGTACCCATTAGATGTTCTACTATAGTCTAGTTTTGATGATTCATACATTTGACTTGTATTCCCCAATTTTGGACATGTTTTATGATCATGTGTTTTTCACTTCATATATATGTCTATTTGGCCAAACCTTAAGATATACATGTACACCCCTTGAGTCATTTGCTTGTCATACAAATCTTTATTATGGACTCAATTGTGTTTAGGGAGATGTATGTATACTTCTTGTTTTGTCAAAACATACATATGTCTTGAAGTATAAATTATTTTAATAAAAATTTAGTTTTGACGATTTATCATGTTTTCATGTTTAAAGGAATTTCAAATTGAGCTTGATTGCATATTTTCATGATAATGTGTTTCACATATATCTTGTACACTCACCTCACTTATTGTTTTCTCATGATTTTATTTTCATGAGTATGTATGGGCTTTATGGACTTTGAGTGTTGGATATCATGTGAGTTTCATGTTTCATGAAATACAATTTTGTTTTATTCCTTACTTGAAGGATTTCGTACTAGTTTACAAGTTTTTCCATATAACTAGTTGCGATATTCTTCGTTATGGTAGAGTTTTTCAAACATTCAATATTTTCAAACCTATTTTTGAAAACCCTTACCTTCCACGGGCGGTTGGATGGGTGACCATGCCTATGTATGCTTTATATTGAAAATTATTTTAAACATGAGCATGATTGGGTGGTAGGAATATGAGATATACACTTGATATTATTGTTGTTTCAATTGGTATCATTAGATTCTTTCAATTGGTATCAAAATTGACACTTTTATATACTCATATATTTTTATGTATGTATGCTTACACTTCAAATAGTATCAATTTCGATTGGTATCTAACTTTTCATACATATATATGTTTTGTTTGTGCCTATTATATCCCTATATCTTAGAGCACAAATTTTGTTTATGCTAAAGCTTGAGTTTTTATGACTATCATGTTTCAATTGATTAGTTTTTCAATTGATATGCTAATACAAGCTTATGCATCATTTTATTTGGTATTTCATAAAGTGGGAGAAAACTCGTATTTCATCTTTCAATTGGTATTTTGTTTACCATTAGTTTTTTATTCCACTCCCATACTTTATGATGAAAAATGATTGAAAAATTAATATTGATTTTTAATTTGGTATCATATGTTTATAAAGAAAAATACCTTACAATTGATATCAAGATATTATTTGTTTACTTTCATTTGGTATCATGTAATGAAAGATATGTTGTTTTCTTTCAATTGGTATCATAAAATGTTTTGATTTGTATTGCCTATATGCAAGGGGAGCTTAATATCTCTTCTACATATAGATTCATGTTGAGTGTATCTTATATTGAGGAGCTTGACAACTCTTCTTTATGTGATACACGTGTGTAGGGGGAGTTTCACATCTCCCCTTATGCATTGCATATTATGCGTTATGTGAATTAGGGCTTGTCATCCCTCCTTCATGTAATGCATATATGTAGGGAAGTTAACTTAGCGTCTTCCTCTTCATGAATGTATATCGTATATATCCTTTATTGATTTGTTTTATGTCACACCTTTGTTGATTTTTGCTTTTGACATAAAGGGGGAGAACATTTTGTTTTTACTTTAACTTCTTTGTTGATGATTGACAAAAAGAGGGAGAAGTATTGGAGAAGTATTTGAGAAGTATTTAGTATTTGAGTTTATATGCATGATTTTTATTTTTTATTTACAAAAAGGCTTATTGCTTTTTTTTATTGATATCAAGAATTCTTACATATTGATTATCTTCTAATTGGTATCAAGAGCATTATTTAAGAACATGTTTATGTAAAAAAAGAAATAATTTATTTTGATATCAAAAGTTTGTTTTATGCATGTTGATGCATTTCATGTTTGTATCAAGAGCATGTTTTGTATTTGGTATTAAAAGCTTATTTTATGCATATTTATGCATGCTCATATTCATTGCATATCTTATTGTTTATTGCTATGCATGAGTTAAGGGGGAGCTTCTTTGAAGCTTAACTTTAATCCATGCATATGTAACTCCATGAGTTTTGTCATCATCAAAAAGAGGAGATCCAGTATTGGAGAAGTATTTAGTATTTGAGTTTATATGCATGATTTTTATTTGTTTATTTACAAAAAGGCTTATTGCTTTTGTTTTATTGATATCAAGAATTTTTACATATTGATTATCTTCTAATTGGTATCTAGAGCATTATTTAAGAACATGTTTATGTAAAAGAAGAAATAATTTATTTTGGTATCAAAAGTTTGTTTTATGCATGTTGATGCATTTCATGTTTGGTATCAAGAGCATGTTTTGTATTTGGTATTAAAAGTTTGTTTTATGCATATTTATGCATGCTCATATTCATTGCATATCTTATTGTTTATTGCTATGCATGAGTTAAGGGGAGCTTCTTTGAAGCTTAACTTTAATCCATGCATATATAATTCCATGAGTTTTGTCATCATCAAAAAGGGGGAGATTGTTGGCCCAGAGGCCTTCCACTCTAGTTTTGATGATGATTAACTCATGTAGTTATGTTTACTAATAATCTTGTGATGTTTAGTTTCAGATCTTTAATCAAGATATTAGTTGGTGATTGCTTCAACAAAGGAGTTTTGAAGCCTTTCACATGGTGATTCCAGAGCCCGAGCGTCAAAGATCATATACAACACCCATTGGAGTCAAGCTCGGTGGATCACGGAGTTTTGGATCGAGTCAACTTGAAGACGGAGTTCATCAAGAAGACCTCGATACATAGTTTATAGTCTGTTTTAGATTCATTTGTAAAGATTAGAATAGTGTGATATGCTCAAGTTCACAACACACACGTTTTATGTTTTGAATATTTGGTTTTTGGTTTAACCGATATTGGTTTTCATGAATAGATAGATCAAAACAAGTTTACATGTATTTATATATATTAGATATGTTCTATATACATGTATGCTTCATATCTTAGACAAACTTATTTTGATATGCCTATTCATGAGTTTTTAGTGTTTTGGTATTTTAACAAAACATATTTTGGTATTTAATGACAAAAATAATGATATGTATATGTTTCATGTATATTGGACCTATGTCCATATGCAACATGCTTTAAAATGATTAAGTATCATGTTTTTGTATTTGGATATGTTTTGGACAAAGTTTATTTGAAAAATCAAAGTTTGAAAAAATACGGTTTTTGATTTTCGGTAATTTTCCATAACACAAAAATGGTTCAATATGTTTGATATTTGTGTTGAAATTTTTATCACATGTTTGTATATCATATATTATTTTAGAAACTATTTTTGTGAATTTTTAAGAGATTTATGGGAATTTTTAGAATATTTTTTTAACAAGTTTTTCTGACCCAGAACCCTGCCTGCCAGGCTCTGGCGGTTGACCGGGCCGGTCGACCGGACCCAGAGTCGGTCGACCGGGCCGGTCGACCGACGTGCACATCCTTGTGCACGTTGGCCAGATACTTGGTCGGTCGACCGGCCAGAGAGCACTTGCTCTCTGGATTTGGGCGGTCGACCGGTTGCTTCCAACGGTCAAAAATTTGATCGTTGGCGATCGACCGGGCCGGTCGACCGCCAGCCACCAAAAGCAGAAATCTGCTCTAACGGCTAGTTTTGGTTTGTGGGTTATATAAACCCCACTTGTTTGAGTTTTTGGTTAAGGTTTTTGAAAAATTTCCCTATTCTCTAGTTTTCAAAACAAGTTTTCAAAAGTGTTTAAGAGCTTAAAGATTTCATCTTTATTGTTTTCAAGGGTTTGGAAAATTCAAAGAAAAATAGGTTTTTGGGATATTGCTTTAGATCTTCATTTCTATCTTATTGCAAGTGTTTTCCCAAGGATTTTTCTTTGTTATTTGATTTCCAAGACACCTTGATTTCCACTTGAGCTATATCATTCTATCCTATTCTATAGGATCTTTTGTTTTGTGGGAAAAGAGATAGTTCGTGGTCTTTGTAACCACCAAGTTATAAACCCCTTTCTTTGTGGCTATCCCTCTTTGGTAGAGGTTGAGTTGAGGTTGTGGTTTACTCCCTCTTGGTGAGGTGGAGTTGGTTGGTGTTTGTATCCCTCTTCGGTAGAGGTGGATTGTGCTTGTATCCCTCTCGGTGAGGTGGATTTGGTTGTATTGGTGGAGTTCGGTACTCCGGTCTTCGGTAGACCATTTGTAAATCCTCGGTGGAGGTTCCCTCGGTGGGAGTCCTAGGTGCACAAGTTAGTGGATTGAAAATCCTTCTCGGTGAAGGCGGGGACGTAGAGCTCGGTGCTCGAACCTCGAACACATCTTCTTGTTTGCGTTTGATCTATTGACTCTCAACCCTCTCTCTTTTATTTGTGTTGTGCATTTATTCATATTGCCAGATCATATATATGCTTATGTTGTGCCTTGCATTGATCCATAATGCTTATTCTTATATGCTTGGTTGTGCTTGTTTGTGTGCCTCACTCGTGCTTAACCACTAGAGCTTCATATAGCGCCTCAACTCTTATTTAGAGGAATCTAGAGGAGTTAGTCCAGAGCCTTCACGGGGAATTCGGCTACACTCGTTGGTTGCACTAAGTGTAGTTGCAATTAGTTTTTAATTTCCGCATTTAGTTTCTTAGATTAGCGGTACACCTATTCACCCCCCTCTAAGTGTACTTTCAGTAAGGTGGTAGAATGTAATACACATATTCTTTAATACGTGATTTAATAATATACGTGATTCGGGTGATAGTAGGTTGCGGGTTGTAACGGATTATTGGGTCTAATATGTACAGAGAGGAGAGAGCATGAGAGAGTGTGAGATGCACAGAAGGAAAAAAGAAGGGTACGAGAAAGAGAGAGAATGAACGATAGAGAGAGAAGAAGAGGAGAATATAGAGAAGAAAAGAGGAAGTGCATGGGTAGGAGGCATGGGAAGGGGAAGGAAGGTTGGTGCAGTGGTGGAGCTCAGTTGATGTTGGCATTGGTTCAGGCAATACATGGCACGGCAGGGCTCGATGAGAGGAGGCGATGCATGGTGGCCAGGTTGCAGGAGGGACAAAGATGGCGAGGTCGAGGAGGAGAAAAGGTGAAGGAGGTGGACGTGGGAGGCACTACACGCGGCAGTAGAGAAGCAAGGGTAGCAGGCAGGCGTGCGGTAACACCACGAGTGACAGCAGCAACGCGAGGTGGCAACTTGGGCTTGCGGCAATAAGGCGAGGGAAGCGAGGAGAGAAGATAGTGTTGGGGATAACGAAAGGAGGTCATGGCAAGGGCAGCAGTTGTGGGAGGAGATCACACTGTTGGGGTTGGTTTGGCGCATTGTGAGAGGAAAGGAGAAGGTGATGTAGGTATTTATGTGGTGGAGGAGGGAGATGAGGCGGGTTCGGCCTCCAGCGGCGCTAGCCATGAAGCTGCATGACAGTGAGGTGGAAAGGAGCAGTGGGGGTGATGAACACGGTGGCACTTTTGGAGGAGGACGCGGCAGGTGTCGTGCATTGAGGCGGAGGGTGGACGATCGAGGTGGCGTTGTGCGCGCGTGTAGATCACGGGGAAGGAGGTTGATGTTGGATGGTGATGTGGGCTAGAGGGAGAAGGAAAGAGTTAGGGTTTCGTTAGGCTGAGGGAGAGGAGTTGAAGCTGAGTATAATATATGGAGTTGGGTTTAGGTTGCGGTTGTGGGCTTGACTTAAGGGAAAGATAAGAAATCAAAGAGCAAAAAAATAAAAGATGAGTAAGCTGGGCTAAGAATTGGGGAAGAAATTATATATGGGCTTGGATCTGTGGCTTGGGCCTGAGAAGATGAAATAGAAATGAAAGGAAAGGAGGAGGCAAAGCTAAATAAGGAAATTAGAATGAAAGAGAATATGAGCTTGGGCAAATTGTAAAAGAAATAATAATAATAACAATAACAATAACAATAATTAATAACAATAATGACTAAAATAATTAATAATGGCACTAGTAATTAGTAACAAATAAAATAATAACTCATAATAAATAATAAATAGTTCTTAATACAAATTATATTTACACATTAAAATAATATTATTATTATTAAATCACGCATTACAAGAATATGAGTATTACATTATATTATACCTTCCTCATTTTACACACTCGCTAGGAGTTTTCTGACTTTTCTGGATTTGCATATTCATATCTATATATGTCTCACTTTGCTGATCAGGTATTTGGGGAAAATCACACGCATTACGAGGAGCTCAGAGTTCTCTTCGCTTGATCACTCTGTCTTGGTTTCTTTTCATGTTTTCTCTTATTCTTATTAATTGTCTTGATTCTGTATATTGTTTGGACTCAATTTTATTCTATTCTACTATTCATGGAATAATATGTTTTATAGAAATTTATATGTCATATTGCAATGACCATATTTATCATAATTGACTTATATAACTTGCTCAGGTTACTTTAGGTTTACCGTGTATAGTGAGGTATTTTTCTCACGTATATACGTTGCTGACTCTCTCACAGACCATTTTCGCGTATTTTGGGAAGAGGGGCATGACAGTGATCACCAAGCGTGTTCTTCCTCAAATTTCTTTGTGCTACCCTCTTGTATGGAGGAGTATTTAGTTTTATGCCTTTGGCTTGGACTTGTGTAGAGGTTCATTGGTCTCGTGTCCACCTCTTAAGTAGATGTTTTTTCCTTTATGGAGTTTCTTTGTAGAGATAGTGAAAACCCTTCACGCGGTGAAGGCGGAGACTGATTAGTCACATATATTGCATATACATTGTCACCTTACCATACTTTTTAGCTAATAAATCATATTAATAAGTCTTCTTCTTCTCTGTTTAATGTAGGCCCAATTGCTAAAAGAAAAGAAAGATAAACAAGCCCAAAAGCCCACCAAATTCTGATTTAATTCAGAAGAAATTCGAAATCAAGGAATCAGGGCTAAATCTTGGCATATCAAGGGGTTGAAAACCGGTTGAGACGAATCCTCCCTGAATCAAGCGGTTGAAACCACACAATCAAAGGCTGTTTCGTCAACTTTTGGAGCAGAAACAAGAAAACCAGAAGAAGATACGGGCAAACCATCAAACCAGGGACTTCCAGCAATTGGGTGTGGCCACCTGGCTACACCAGGGCCGCAAAAACGCGGCCCTAGCCACGTTTTTGCGGCCTTGTTAGGTCAGTTGGGGGAGCGTTTGCTCCCCCAATCTTCCCGGGATTTCCCCTTTTGGTTTTGCCCTATAAATACTAGTTTCAGCAGAGCAAAATGGGACGACCATGCAGAGATAAGATTTAGTCCACTTTTTCATTTTTAGTATAGGTTTGTTTTTCTTTCATGTAATTTTATTTTAATTTATGTAAATCAGAGGAGATCAGAGTTTCATAGGAGAACGAGAACGAAGATTGTACTGCGAGTGACACCGGTGTAAGGTTTCTTTCTTTTCTTTTATTGTTATGAAATCGAATCTGTATTTTCCTTTTTATGTACTTCGTTTTAGTGTTCTTCTTTTTCTTCTTTTCTACTTCACTCATTCTTGTACCAATTGCTCTCCAAGTGAGTCTAAAAGTATCGAAAGAGCCTTGCCTTTGCGAGTGCCACCGATAGCTCATGACGATGGATTTGAGTCTCTCTGTATCATTTCATGCTTGTTTTGTCTTGATGATGTAATGTGGAAGAGACAATAATCAACTCTTATGGGCTATGCGCTGATTGCCTCCACTTCAAGGTAACATCGTCGCCAAGATTCAAGGTAAGCTTTTGGTCAAAAGGAGGTAAGTAATTATGTCACGCCCCGCTTCCAAAATACGCAGGAGCGGAAACGCGACACGAGTCGGCGACGCATATACGCAAGGAAAACCCCTCACGTATACGCGTTAAGCCTTAAGTAATTCGAAACAAGCAATAAATCTAACTGTAATAAATCATGATTACTGCAATATCACATATAAGCATCCACACATGATATCATATGAATAAATACTAGAATAACAACTGAATCTGATATAAAAAGAATCAGGAAATAATATGAAGGCAAGAAAGATAAGAATACCGGAATCGAATAGGGAGATGCTCTAGCTCTTCGCGAAGCGTATGGTCTCATCGAACACCTGCGCAATAGAAATAAAACCTCCAATATCTGGACGTGCAAATCCAGGGTCGTCAGAAATCGACCTGGTGAGTGTGTATGTAAAGAGGAGAACTCGTGTATGTAAATAATGTACACAGAACAATAACAAGATAAACTGCAAATATAAGATAACTGAATAACATGATAAACAGCTGAACTGAAGTATAACTGCATAACAACAGGTATAAAGATAAAAGGCAACTATTACAACTGTAAACTAATAGCTGATGTCTGAATGTGTAACCTAGCATATGTCACTAGTCTGGTTGGTTATTATTAACCTAAATAATGTATTACTTAGCTGTGTCCCATACCACAGCCGTTTTCCCACATATCAAACAAAGTTATCGTTGTTGTAACTGCCTGCCAATGTAGTGCATATGTTTTGAAAGAGTACCGTGCATGCCTGGTACCACGGTCTAACATCCCTGGCGCTGAACCAGGACAAGCCGCAAGGCTCTGACAACTGAAGACCACAGCCCCACACGAAAAAACAACTAGTGTGGCGCCGTAATCTGGGCATAGCCCTGACAACTGACAACTGAATATGTAGCCAGTACTACCTTGGTTCCCCATGGTTGGAACCCACAACTCGGTACCATAAGAAGTCCTTCCAAAATACACGACATGCATCATTAGGCAATTACCCCTGTTCCCCGGGTTATGGTGTCTTTTATTAATAAGCAATCAATGTGATTTAATATGTAATAGTAACTGATATCTCCAACAACTGCTGATGTCAATACTAGCTGATAATCTGACTACTGACAACTGAAAACTGATATCTGACAACTGTGATATCTGACAGCTGAGTAGCTGACAACTAATATCTAACATCTGAAATAGAATACTGGAGATATAGCCACTAACACAAAGGTGCCACTAATAACTGGTAACTGATACAGATATCTACCAACTCCTATAAACTCTGAACATGTCATATGATCACCAACAAATAATCTAATCAATAACTGATAGAGTGATTACTGCTATCTGATAACTCTGAAATACAAGATCACTGATATCGACTAGGCCACTATTATAATAACTCAATCTCTATTAATTGAAGTAAACAATATCTATACATGAAGCACATGGTATGCCCTCGAGATCAACAGGTCAATACATACTGAAATCGTATCTAAAGAGGAAACATCCTCAAACAGCTGCAATATAGAATAGTTTACTTATAAGTCAATACCAACAACTCATCCATATCAAATGATATAATCAATAATTAAATTCCAAATACTCACAACTATAAATCCAGCTACGTTAAACCTATCTTAATGAGTTCAAGATCTGATACAAAGAATGTAAATTTTAGATTAACTCTAACTCAAGATCAATCCAAATTACAATCCAACTATCCTCACATCTAAATACTAATCAATATCCAATGTAAATAACATAAATCCAAGTTCAACCCAAACTCCAACTAAGTCCATATTCTGATCCAAGCATCAAGTAATCCAATTTCTTAGTAAAGTAACATCATAACAAGTCCATCATCAATATCCGAATGAATCATCACCTAAGTTATTACCAATGAAAGAGTAACAAGTCTGAAAAGTACTCTACATGAATTATATCATCTGTCCTCAAATACCCGAATAAATTCTTAACTGAATTATCACCAAGTAAGGAATATTAAGTCTGATAATTGTTCAGATAAATTGTAGATCGTAAACCACAATCACGAACCAATCCAACATAAGATCAACCTAGTGTACAGTCCAAGTTCCTTTACAATTAGTCCCAGTCCGAAACAGTAATCATCTATTCATGAAATGATATAACTCTAATATCTCAATGTCCAAATACAAGATCCTTATATATCTGATGCTCAGCTATGTACGTAATCTATCCAATCAATAGATCGAGTCAAGTCACAGTCTAAAGGTATATCAAAACTAGGCCTAAGCCAACAGCGACAAACTACCAACACATGAAATGACGCTGAAACAAGCTCATATCAACTAGGTAATTAAAGTGAACATTCATAGATGTCTCATAAAGTAATATAAGTGATCAAACTAGTAAAATATAATAAAAAGTCACATGAAATGATAAGAGCAACTGTAAATGCATACTGACAACGGTAAATACACATGAACGAACACTCACATGAAATGATGAGGTTTCGGGAACGAATCGCCGTGGCCTTCACTGCACGAACTGGCACTGATCTACGGATCATTCCATGGATTGGTCTTTGAATCACCATTGTATCGGGTCCATAACGAGCACGAATCTGGATCGGGTCTGGGTCTACTAAACGGGTCCGAAACACTGTAGCACGCAACCGAACATACAAATAAATATAAATGTATACTAAACACACTCCTGAGCACACCGACACATACGTGTACACCAACGTACATATACGAACATACACAACACTATACGTATATATAAACATGTCTATATATACATACATACACATCCATCACCTACTCAACCATGCTCACGCATCACACACAAAATCATGCATATACATCATGCACCAAAGACACTCACTCCACACACACTTGCAGCACATCCAAACACTATGTAAATTAGTAACCCCAATATTTAACTACACACACACCTATACACACCATTACTCATGCATACATTAACACATCCAGTAGTAACATGCTCCAATACTCACAACTACAACTTACCATGCGCCACATTAAGCACACAAAATGATCACAATTAAAGCATACAAAGTATATACAGAGAAGGGGGAAGGAGATAACTCACCCAACGTCATGGGTGCTTGCCGGCGAGGCCGCGAAGGGCACGACGGATTGCCGGAGTGCCCACGGAGAGATCATACTACCGCGGAGAATCCCGGAGGTTGTCGGAGGATGTCACGACTCGCCGGAAGAGGAGTGTGCAGCCTGGGGGAGCTGCTGCCGCAGGCCAAGGGCAGGGCTGGAGATCCGGGCGCTGGCTGGTGCTCGGGGGTCTGCTGTGCCGTGCTGGATCTCGCGCGGGCTGCCACGGGGGTGGTCTCGGAGATGAGTGCGACGGCTTTGGGGGTGTGGGTGTTGCTGCCGTCCATGGAGGGGGCAGGAGGAGTGCGGCAGAGTCTTGGGGAGGGTGCTGCTTGTGCGTCATGCTGCCGGTGCTCACAGGTATGGGGAGGATTCGGCGGGGTGTGCCGCGATCCGCCGGAGAGGCAGATCTGTGCCGCCGGCCAAGGGATGATGGGGTGCCGGCCAATAGGAGGGTTTGGAGACACTCTGCGCGGCCATATCTGCTGGGCTGCTCAAGCTCGGGTGGCTCCAGCGAGGTTGCAGCCTGGCTCCAAGCTGCCGGAGGGTGGCGCACAAGGAGGTCGGGCTGAAGATCGAGAAGGAGGTGGAGGAGAGGTGCACTGGTGGGGGAATTCGCATTGGCGGCTGGATGTGGAAGAGATTAGGATGGTGATTAGGTTTAGATTAGGATTAGGATTATATATAGGATGGGTTATTGGGTATGGGTAAATGGGTTTGGGTCTATAGTATAATGGGTTGATGGGTTTGGGTATGGAAAGATTTGGGTTTGAATTGATACCATTGGGTATAGGATCAATAGGTTAATGGGTATGGGTAAAAGGCTAGGAAGAAAAGAGGAAAGAAATAACAAGAACAATATCATAATAATAATAACAATAACTAACACATTAAAACTAATAACACTAATAATATTAATAATAGTAACATTAATAGTATAACAATAAATTATAATAATAATTAAAGAATATTAATGATGAAACTAACTACTACTAATATTAACAACTAATAGAAATAAAAATGATAATAATTAGTAAGAAGAAATGTTCATGAAAAATAAAATAATGCTAAATATAAAGTCAAGTTAATATTTACCATCTTAAAATAATTTGCATATTCTATAATAATAATCACAAGAAGAAGTAATAAATTGAGTTGATTAATAATCTTAATAAAATAATTAATAAAGCAGAACAAATACTGTAGGAAAAATAAAAATACAGTATTTCTAACTAGGGACCTTACAAATTATTTTAGTTTTTCTTTCTTTTCTTGTAATTTTTAGTTTAGATCACCAACACCACATCTTCCAAATCTTTTTCACTCTTTTTCAATTTATTTGTACATAGTCATTTCCATTTTTCTCCACCTTCTCATTCTACCACTTTCTTTCACACTTAACTTTAACCTAACTCTTTTTCATTTTCATTTCTTAAAACAAAGAAGAACCTTCGTTTTTCTTCACAAAGATTTCAATACAAACCTTGAACGCTTCTATCGCTAACCTCCTTGTGGATCACGACCCGCATAGCCACTTGCTATCGCGGTAGAATTGAGCGCTTGCATGTCTCTATTTTAAAGTTCTGAAATACGTATTTTTTGTGCAGGTTCAAGCTCAATCAAATTTTGGCGCCGTTGCCGTGGAGGGTAACGGTTTTATTGAATTTTTAGAACTAAAACGAATTTTCTTCTCTGTTGCAGGTTATAGGGCAGGAAAAGCAGAAAAAAAAGATTGCAGTAACATATAAGTGGTCTTGGGCCTCTGTTCCAGAAAACAGAGACCAAGTGCCCTCTGAATTGCCGCGTTTGCTCGACTCTAGCCGCGTTTCCGCGGCAAGGAAGAGTTCACTACTGACTGCTTTTTGCAGGGCTGCTTACTTTGCAAAATTAAAGTTTCTGCAAACTTTATTTCTTGTATGACATCACCAGGAGCCTGCTAATAAACTAACAGTAAATACTTGTTGAAAAGTTTGAAAAATTGATTAGATGTTTGTATTTTAGGCACTTGTCTTTTCAATTCATTTACTTTACTGTTGAAGAGTGCTGAAGTAATGTACGTTCGCATTTTATTTAGAATAGGACTCATCTCTTGGTTGATTTACATCGCTTTGAGTGAATCTTGTTTGCATATCTTGTACACTTGCACAAACTGATCTTAAGGGCACCACCCCATAACAAGATAAGGTGGGAATTTAATCACCCTTCATTGGCCCAAAAATTAGATTCCAAGCACTCACTAACCCGAGCCTAACTAAAAATGAGTAGACGTTGGCCCTAGGGACATCTCGAACTCAATTAGGAGATTATCCTAAGGGGGAAAGGTGTTGAAATTTGACTCTTGCCAAATCAGTGTCTAGGAAAGGGATTAAGGGCCGAAAGCCTGAAGGTTGGTGGTTATTTAATTAAGGAACGTCTTTGACGGATATCCTCCACCAATCTTGCCCTGACCTGGCTGATTAGCTTGTGGTCAAAGTCTGCATTATACCTCCCGTGGACAGTCTAACCAGTTAGGAGTCGTCTAGGTCATAGGTCTACCCTAACTTAGTTTAGAATTTTTTTCTTTTTTATTTGTTTTCTTATTTGTTTGTTTTTTTCTTTGTTTGTATTCTATTGTGTGATATGGCTTATAATAACAATTTTTCTAATTTAATAGTAATCCATATTACACACCGACCTCTTTTCGGATATTACCAACCCGGCATATCATAACTTTAACCAACCTAGTGTGCCGGATTGGTCTTATCCAAATCAATATAACCCATGCCCCCAATCTTATAACCATAATTTCCAGAATAATTTCAACTCTTCAAAGAGTCAGTGGGGATTCACCTCCCCGAGTCTAATTTTCAACCAACTTGTCTTCCTTATCTACCTAGTCCACAATATTTTCAAGATTCATACTTAGTTCCACCAGTCCAAAATAGAAAACCATCAATTTTGGAAATGAGTATGCGTGAGTCCAAACAAAAATCACAAAATCTGATGGACTCACAATTTCACCACCAAGTCCAAGACAACACTTCATCTTTTCAACAAAATGATGAACCAATCAACTATGAAAAGATGCTTGAAGCCATGACTCAGGCTCAAAACGCTCGTAATCACGACATAGATATGATGGTCCAATCTCTACGTTCTCACCGTTTGGCCAGTTCTGATGTCGGTAACCATTCTGTTAGAGCCGAAGAGTCATATGGTTGAAAAACAAGTTTTCATTTCAGAACAATCATTTGAACTTGCCCAAACTCTAAATTTTAAAAATGATATTGACAGTTTGGTAAGTTATCCTTTTCTGAAATAGAACTTGAGAATGAATATGATCCTGAACCTCAACTTAGTGATTCAATTCTACTTTCTGATTCAATAATGACTCTGGTGTCTTCACCTGATTTCAATCTTTTCCCGAATCAACATTGGATATACAATTCATCATGAAATTGAATCACCCATCTTTGATGCTAATATTGAACTTGATCAATTTTACACTTTTAAAAGTCCTATTGACAAATTAGCAAGTTCTCATTTTTATGACATTGAACTCAATGAGAAATGTGACCTAGATTCTCAAATCTCAGATCCAGTTCAAATTCCCGAATCAATATTGACTCCTGCTTTGTTACCCAACTTGAGTAATATTTTAGAGTCAGTTTTGATTCCCACACCTATCATTCTTGAGCTTGAATCACCAATATTAAGTCACATTCCATTGTTGGAAACTGAATATGGACTTGAGTTTCAACTTCTTGATTTGGACCCACTTTCTGAGCCAATCTCCACTCCTAAACGTTACTTGACTTAAGTCACTTTCCGAGTCGGTATTAGTTCCAGTACTTCCTGAATCCAAGTCAATCATTCTATCTTTTCACACTCCATTTTGGGACAAGGCGGTTGACAAATTTGACTCCGAAATTAATTATGGAATTTGGAAATTAGATGGGGTTAAATTTTTAATAAAAATCCTTTATGGATACATCATTTTAATGGGTTATATTAGAGAGATTTCTGGTGGGTTCCTCCGAACTCCACGAAAAGTTGATTGGGCCACATTTCGTGGACCAATCAGACCACCACCGGAACCACCACCTTAAGGTAACATTTTCCTTCCCTTTCTTCTTTTTCATGCATCTATGCATTAATTCATACATTGAGGACAATGCATGAGATAGGTGTGGGGAGGGTTCTAACATAATTTAAAAAAAAAATTAACATTTTTCTTTACTTTTAAAAACTTTTTGAAAATAGAAACAATATTTTGACATATTTCTTGTAAGAAATTAAGTCAATTTTAAGGAATAGGAAAATCAAAATTAGTATTTCTTAAACTTGGTCAAAATAAGATTATTTATTTGATTTTTAGAGTCAGGAAGATAATTTGTCCAAGTAATTTAGTCTTGATCTTTACCTTAATGAAATATGCACACTTCATACACTTACACACTAAGGGTTCAAAAACAAAGATTCTTATGCTTTATATATAAAAAAAAGAAAAAAAGAAAAAAATATCTATGAAAGATGAACAAATCTAATTATTGATTAGCTAGGTACTTTGGCCTAAGCAAGCCTTAGTATTTATGCGAAAGATGATTAGATAAGTTTGTGAAAAAAATATATATAAAAATCCTCTGATTAAGCTGGGTATTTGTGCCTAATAAAGCATTAGTATTCACGCCTAAAAGGGGTTCATATAATAAAATCCTTAGTTTTGTGGCCTTGTTCGCTCGAGTCCTTAAGTCCTTGGGGTGTTTGTCGCCCGCTGTACTAAGACCGTTTGGTTTGGGAGTCATCGATTAAAGGCTCGTTACATGGGCAGATTAGAAAGCCTAATAGAACTAAGGAATAATATCTATATATATATATATATATATATATATATATATATATATATATATAATATATATATATATATATATATAATGAGGCATAAGAGTTAGAGTTAAAGAACCCTTAGTCAAAATTTTCACAATCACAAGGTGCATATGACTTAGGGTAAAGTAATAAACTAGATGAGAAGTACAATTTGACTCCTTACTTTGATTGATAAAAAATTATTGAATAGAGACTAAGTTTAGGAATGAAAAATTCGGTTTTCCTATAACTTATAGATTACTTAAATCTTACAATTATATTTCAAATATTTTCTCTTTCAAAATGCTTTTCGAAAATACTAACTCTTTGTTTCTCTTTTCTTTATGGATTTTGTGAGTGTAATCCTCTGAAAACTCTCACGAGACAAAACTCGTCATTAGGGAGAAACCTAGAGGTTTAAAGGCTTGTTGCACATGCTCAGTACAATCGCGTGCCTGCGAAAGTGGTCTAATAATCCTTAGTATAGTTTAGTTTTTTGCTCGAGGACAAGCAAAAGATAAGTGTGGGGGTGTGATTAGTCACATATATTGCATATACATTATCATCTTACCATACTTTTTAGCTAATAAATCATATTAATAAGTCTTCTTCTTCTTGTTTAATGTAGGCCCAATTGCTAAAAGAAAAGAAAGATAAACAAGCCCAAAAGCCCACCAAATTCTGAAATAATTCAGAAGAAATTCGAAATTAAGGAATCAGGGCTAAATCTTGGCATATCAAGAGGTTGAAAACCGGTTGAGAAGAATCCTCCCTGAATCAAGCGGTTTAAGCCACACAATCAAAGGCTGTTTCGTCAACTTTTGGAGCAAAAACAAGAAAACCAGAAGAAGATACGGGCAGACCATCAAACCAAGGACTTCCAGCAATTGGGTGTGGCAACCTGGCCACACCTCCGCGGCCCTAGCCGCGTTTTTGCGGCCTGTTAGGTCAGTTCGGGGAGCGTTTGCTCCACCAATCTTCCGGGATTCCCCCTTTGGTTTTGCCCTATAAATACTGGTTTCAGCAGAGTAAAATGGGACGACCATGCAGAGTTAGGATTTAGTCCACTTTTCCATTTTAGTGTAGGTTTTGTTTTTCTTTTCATGTAATTTTTAGTTTTAATTTATGTAAATCAGAGGAGATCAGAGTTTCATAAGAGAACGAGAACGAAGCTTGTACTGCGAGTGACACCGGTGTAAGGTTTCTTTCTTTTCTTTTATTGTTATGAAATCGAATCTGTATTTACCTTTTTATGTACTTCGTTTTAGTGTTCTTCTTCTTCTTCTTTTCTACTTCACTCATTCTTGTACCAATTGCTCTCCAAGTGAGTCTAAAAACATCGAAAGAGCCTTGCCTTTGCGAGTGCCACCGATAGCTCATGACGATGGATTTGAGTCTCTCTGTATCATTTCTTGCTTGTTTGTCTTGATGATGTAATGTGAAAGAGACAATAATCAACTCTTATGGGCTATGCGCTGATTGCCTCCACTTCAAGGTAACATCGTCGCCAAGATTCAAGGTAAGCTTTTGGTCAAAAGAAGGTAAGTAATTATTTTTAGTTTCTTTCTTTTCTTGTAATTTTTAGTTTAGATCACCAACACCACATCTTCTAAATCTTTTTCACTCTTTTTCAATTTATTTGTACATAGTCATTTTTCATTTTCTCCACCTTCTCATTCTACCACTTTCTTCCACACTTAACTTTAACCTAACTCTTTTTCATTTTCATTTCTTAAAACAAAGAAGAACCTTCGTTTTTCTTCACAAAGATTTCAATACAAACCTTGAACGCTTCTATCGCTAACTCTCCTTGTGGATCACGACCCGCATAGCCACTTGCTATCGCGGTAGAATTGAGCACTTGCACATCTCTATTTTAAAGTTCTAAAATACGGTATTTTTTGCAGGTTCAAGCTCAATCAGGGACATAGATCAAGTGACCCGAACCTCGAAACATATCTTTTGTTTGCTTTTGTTATCTCTCAACTCAACTCTAATTATTTATATCTTGCATTGTTCTTATTTCTTTATTCATATATGCTTGGTATTGTGCCTACATCTGTTTTGATCTAAGAGAACTATTGAAGCACCTCAACTCTTAAAAGATGAATCTTGAGGAGAAGTTTTAGAGCTCATCACGGAAAATTCAGCTTCACTCTTTGAAATCTATATTTGTACTAATTTTATTAGCCATGTTTTTAGTTTCCACATTAGATTAGCACTTCACCTATTCACCTCTACTCCAGGTGATTTTCACACAATTCTAATAAATATTGATAAAATATTAGTCCAACTAATGATTTAATAACATTTTTTTCTTTTCTTCCTGCAGTTTTTCTGACTTGCTATGGCGATTGTCGATGTCAAGAACGACGATAACTGGGATTGGTTCGCACAACACCCTAAGGCAATTGTATCTGGAGATCGGGCATACACAATTATTTCTGATAGGCACTCTGGACTATTAAAGGCAAATCAAAATGTCTTTTCGAAATCTAACATTCTTATTGCTTATGGCATTTAAAACTCAACCTCTTGAATGCTATATCTAGCAGGGATCATAGGCGTAAATTTATTAGAAAGAAGTTTAAGAAACTTGCTTATGCTCCGACACACAATGAGTTCCAAAGATGTATGAAAAATTTATCGAGGTTGATCGCCTACAAGCAACTAACTTCTAGCCACTGTACTGATTGAGGTTAAACCTGTACACAAATATAGAGTTTCAGAACTTTTAAAATAGTAGTGCAAGGTGCTCAATTCTACCGCTATACCAAGTGGCTATGCGGGTCGTGATCCACAAGGAGGAACTAGCGATGGAAGCTTTTAAGCAAGTTCTCTTTTATGCTACCATTAATAGTTAAAAATTCTTCATTTAGTTCTTAAAAAGAAAAGAGAAAAATGGAGTTAAAGTCAAGTTAGAAAGAAATGGTAGAATGAGAAGATGGAGAAAATAGAAGTGATATGTACAAAGAAATTGAAAGAGTGAAAGAGATATGGGTGATTATGGTGTTGGTGATTTACACTAAAAGTTACAAGAAAAGAAAGAAAAAACTAAAACCTAAAAAACATACTTACTTCGGCGCCTGCTTACCTTTTACCCGTATCGACAATGTACCTTTTACTTGAAGGCGAGTGAAGCATGGCAGATGAGATCTTCCCCATTCCCGATTTACACTATAAAATGAAGGGGTGAACTATACTACCATAGAAATGGATATCTATCACCATAAGCCATCAACGACACTTGCGAGGACAAGGTAACTTCGAGGCTACCGGTTTCATTTGGATCCACAAGCACAAAAGAGGGAAGCAAACAAAAAACAAGAATAAAAAGAAAAGGAAACCTCAATTCGATTCAAATAACAATGGAAGAAAAGTTACTTACACGGTATCACCTTTAGTACAAGCTTGCTCTCATTCCTCCATAAAAGTCTCCTCTCCTCTAAGTTACATAAATAAAATAAAAATTACATGAAAGAAAATTAAAACCTAAGTTACTAACTACAAATTAGCTTATGTTCTACTCTCTGCTTCGTCGTCTCCCGTATGCTCTGAAAATCCCAGTAGTTTATAGGCAAAACTCAACTTATGAGAGCGTATGAAGATAAAGGAGCAAACGCTCCCCTAACTCCCTAACAAAGCCGCGGATCCACTGCAAATGGCGCGTTTTCGTGGCTTTGCTATGGCCAGGTGGCCGCAGCCAAGGGGTGAAGCGTCCAAGTTTCGGGATATGACTTTATCTTTAGCTGGATTTTCAGTTTTATCTCCGGAATTGTGACGAAACGGCCTTTGATCCTTGGCTTTAACTGATTGATTTGTAGGGATTTGTTCTAACAGATTTTCAACTGATCTGAACCGACCTGATCTGCCCTGTTTACTGAGTTCGAATTAATTCTGATTTAAATCAGAATTTGATGGGCTTTGGGCTCATTTCTCTTCACTCTCCTTTAGGAATGGGCCTGCAAATAAATAAACAATAATTAGGAAAAAGCAGAGTTTATTTTATAATAAGTATGGGAATATGATAATGAATGTGCAATATTAGCGACTGATCATGTACCTTCTGAGCACTTTGCGAATGCTTACTTCCCGGATGCAGATATGGGGATGTATGCACTATTGTAGCTGAAAGTTTCAATTCTTAGATAACTGAAGAGCGCAAGCTTCCCATAACATCCATAATTGATTCAATCCGAAAGAGGATAATGATGAAAATGATAGAGAATAGGAAAATTACTAGTAGTTGGACTACGATGTTATGTCCAGTAATGGAGAAGAAGTTGGATGCCAATATTCTTTCTTTCTTACTTTCTTTCTTTTCTATTCTTTTCCCTCATCCTATCACCTGCATCTACCCCCCCCCACATGGGGGCCAGTCCTTATCACCCCTATTAACTCCTTTCCATCACTCTCTTTCTTTTTCTCTTTCTTTTCCTTTTTTCTTTTCTTTTCCCTCTCTTCTTCTCTCCCTCTTTATTCTCCTCCTCCACTTAGACAGCGACCCCCTCTCCCTTCGATGACCTTTGGCCGGCCAACCCCGCACCGGCAGCCACCCTAGCGATGGTTACCTCCCATCTCCTCTAACTCTCTCCCTCCATCTTCACTAACTCCAATAACACCACCATCTTCCTCCCTCCTTCAAACCACCAATATCACCTTCAAAATTCTCAAAATCATCACCTCCTCCTCCTCAATTACAACCCCTACTCCTTCCTCTCCACTAATTTCACCATCATCTCATCTTCTTCCTCTTCAAATTCCCCCACCATCCACCTCTTATGCCCATCACAACCACCAACTTCCATCATCTCCAACTTCTTCTTCTTCAATCCATCACCACCATCACCACTTCCACCACCTATCTACCACCTTCTCCTCCAACTCTTCCCCTACAATCACCTCCTACCACCATCAGCATCATCTTCTCCACCTCCAAACTACCCACCACCTTCACCATCACCTACCCCTTTCCCTTTCTCTCTCTTCCCCTTGGGGTGGCCGGGGCCGGCCGACGCCACCAGAAGGCCGGCCAGGCCCCTGGGCCCACGGGGAGCCATGGGCCCCCTGTACAGGGGCTGCATGAGTAGTCCCTCCTCTTTCTCTTCTGTTCACTCTCTCACTCTCTTTCTCTCTCCTCCTAGTTTCTCTCCCCTATCATTCCATATATATATTATGATTGGTGGCGAGTGCACATGTTTTGGTATTTTCGGGATTTATGACTTTTTGAAGGTTCTATAGGTGAGTGTCCTCGCCTCGTTTTGAGTTTTCCCACTTCGTCGGGTCGACTTGTATTTCGTTCTGTATTTGAGTTTGTATTCATATTTGTATTAGGTTATGCTCTTGTATTTGTATGTGGCCAAGTTTTGAGGATTGTGCATGTGCCATGTTAGTGACGAATGCTTGTATTAGTGTAGTTTCATTCCTGCACAAAATCATGCATGTGATGTTGTCTATTGATTGTTATACATATTTGATATTTTACCACTTCCATACTATGCATATTGTAAATAAAATGTGATTTTTAACCCCTTTTCTCTCTATTTTTACAGGTCCACAACTTAAAGAGAAAAAGCCCATAATCACTTTAATTAGCAATAATTAAAGTGATTAAATCCATAAGCCCAAAAAAAGAGCCAAAGATTTGAATTTGGATTCAGTTGAGATCTGCGCGCCAATTGGATCTTCCAGAAGGCCACGTGGATAACCACCTAACAACCAAATCACAACAGAAAATCTGGGCTCAACGGCCCAGATTTTGCCGCCAAAACGGGGATATTCCCGCGTATCTGCGGCGGTTTGGAGGCAGTTGGAGCCCGGATTTTGCGCCAACGGCCAGGGCTCTAGATCCTTCTCATGGATGGCTATAAATAGAGGACCAGGGTCTGTGTGTAAGAGCAGAGAAGAGAGAGAAGAAATATAGGGGAAATTCTTGTATTTTGTTTTCTCCTAGGTTTTTAGTCTTCATCTTCTTCTCCTAGAGATTTTGACAAAGTGAGAGAGAGAGTGCTGTTTGAAAGCTTGTATCAAGAAAGTGACATTCTTGTAGGCAAGGATTTATCAAAAGAACTCCATCATCTCTTTGCAATCTCTAGTATGCTTTACTTTACTTTGCTTTAAATTCTTTTTCATTCTAGTGTTATTTCATTTGCTTTAGTTCTAATTGCTTTACATCATGAATAGTTGCTTTGTTTCTAGTATAATGGATAGCTAAATCTTTATTGCATGGCTAGCTAAGAACTTACCTAGCTAACTTCTATCTCTTTGGATGATGCTTGTCTTTATACTTGCATTGTGATATTTTTTACTTACCAAGGAAGTAGAGTTGCTTTCCTTGGCTATTGCTTGTTCATACTCCATATGACTCATGTGTGCCTCATTTAGAGCCTTGTCTAGAACAAGAGCCTTTGATGGAACATGGAGATGGATCACCTATATATGCTACTTGTAAGAACAACTTCTCTACTTCAAACTAATTTGTTGTTATGTCTTGAATGTTTGAATGAATGTTGATTCTTCGAACATAGCATCTTTAAGTACCAATCCTAGAGTTCATCATTGAACATCTATCTAGAGAGCCAATGAATTCATATGAGGCTTCAAGCTAAGAACAAGAGAACACTCATCTTCATAACGGTAAAACACTTGAACAAACAAGCAAGATATCCTTATTGCCAATGAATCAACATGAGGCAATCAAGCATCACCATTGAGTTTAGCAAGTAGCAATGAGGTAAAGTTAGCTAGCCATGTACTTTCTCATCTAAAGTTTCTAACACTTTCTTTACTAGCTTTTCTTTCTTTGCAACACACTTCACCAAAGTTCTTTGATTTCTTTTTCCATAATGCACAAATTCATCACTTCTTTTCATGTTGCTTCTTGCATTGTGTAAATACATAGAAGACATTTCGTTTTTTTTATTTCTTCACACTCCATATCGTAACGCTTCTATCGCTAGCTCTCCCGGAGAGAATCGACCCGGTATAGCCATTGCTATAGCGGAGATTGGAAAGGGTATATTGATCTTTGAATACATTTGTGGGAGTAAACGAGCAACTCTAAACCTTTCTTCTTTAATTGAATACTTGTGTAATAACTCTACATTACTCTTTCCCAAAAATTTTTGGCGCCGTTGCCGGGGAGAGCAACGGTATTTGTTTTCAAGTGAAGAATTAAACGAATACTCTTCTCTGTTGCAGGTACAGGTTGAAGAAACAGTAAATCTTGCATTGCAGAAAAACACATAAGTGGACCTGGGCCTCTGCTCTCGAAAGCAGAGACCAGGATCCCTCTGAATTGCCGCAAATTCTGGGATTTTGCCCGCAGAATTGCGGCAAGGAAGAGTTGACTACTGACCATTTTTCTGCAGGGCTTGCTTCTCTGCAAAATACAGCTGCTGCAACACTTTAAATCTTGTTGCTTCACCTGATAACTGCTAATCAACAGTAAAAAATTTGTTGCAAGTTAAGAAAATTGTTTAGACATTCGCATATTAGGCACGTGTCTTTTCAATTCCTTTACATTTACTGTTGAAGAGTGCTAGAGACAACGTACGTAAGCATAGCATATAGACTAGGACTCACTCTTTGTTTGATTTAATTAAGCTTTGAGTGAACCTTGTTTGTTGATATCGTACACTTGCACAAAGAAACTTTAAGGGCAAATCCCATAAAAAAGATAAGGTGGGGATTTTATCACCCCTTCCTTTGCCAAAAAACCGTTTTCCCACGCACTCACAATCCTAGCTTCTAATTAAAAATAGCTAGACGTTGGCCCTAGGGACATCCGGACTCACTTAGGGATTATCCTAAGGGGGAAAAGTGTTGGAAAGTGACTTTTGTAAAATCAGTGTCTAGGAAAGTGGTTAAGGGCCGAAAGTCCGAAGGTTGTTGGTTACTTAATTAAGGAACGTCTCTCTGACGGAAAACCTCCCACCAACCTTATCTTCCCTGGCTGATTTGCTTATAGTCAAAGTCTACACCGAACCTCCTGTGGACGATCTAAAGTTAGGAGTCGTCTAGGTCCAGGAAACCTAGAAAGCTTGGATTGATTTTTTTTCCCCTTTTTCTTGATTGTTATTTTTTCATTTTCCGCCTGTGTGAAAGGTGCACGTTGATTGTGTAATGTATGCAAGAGTGGTATCGAGATCCGAATCTGCTAGGCTTGTAAGAACTTCTACACTGCCACATACACCACCACTCGACACAATCATGACCACCAACGTTTCGTTGCAGGACAAGTTCTATCCGATTCGCACATCACTTCCATCGTGCATTCTCCTCCCAAACACTAATGGAAATAACTTTGAGTTGAAGCCCCAGTTCATAAACACACTTCCACGATTCCATGGCTTGAATCTGAGGATGCGTACTTCTTCATCCGAGAGTTGAAGAAGTATGCCTTATGATGAGAATTTCCCAGTTGACCGAGGATGCTGTCAGACTTAGGTTTATACCTTTTGCACTTAAGGATATCGCTAAGAAGTGGCTTTATAATCTCCCAGTTAGCTCAATTTCTTCTTGGGATGATTTCGTAAGGTCTTTCTTAAAAAGTTTATCCTATCCATAAGACAGCCCTTATGAGGAAGAATATAATGCAATTCAAACAAGAAGCCAATGAACCGTTTTGGAAGTATTTTGAGCGCTTCAAAGACCTAGTAGCCCTGTGTCCCATCACGGTATAGAAAAATGGCGCCAGTGCCAGATTATCTATGATGGGCTTGATTATCAGACTAAGACGCTCTTTGAAACCATGTGTCAAGGAGAATTCTTAAAGAAGGATGAAGATCAGGGTTGGGATCTTTTTGAGGCATTAGCTGAAAAGACAGTCCAGTGGGAATCATGTACTGAGAAAATGCACCCACAACTTCCAGATCTGGTTTACATTCCATAGAATCCTCAATAGCTGCAGAAGCTAAGATAACTCAGTTAATGAAGAGGATTGAATTGCTAGAGTCCAAGGAAAACTCTGCTGTGAATCAGGTCAACCCATCTGTTGTTAATCCGGGTTGTACCTACTGCCATGATCTGAATCATCTGTTTGAGGAGTGTCCAGTTTATCAAACTCAAATGTTTCAGGAGAGTACAAATGCACGTATACCAGACCCACTTACAATCCTACTCCAAAACCTATAATCCGGGATGGCGAAACCATCCGAATTTCTCTTGGAGTCAGTCTGGCCTGAGCAGCCGAGACAACCATTTCCACAACAATACCCTGCTCAGTCTCATCCACAGACTTACACCAGAACCCACCAAATATTCATTCATACCAGAGTCCACCCAGATTCCAGTCATATCAAAATCCTGTGCCATACCAAGGAAATTTTCAGCCCCAATTTCAGCATCATCCACCACCCAATCCTTCAGACAAAAGAATTTCTGATTTGGAGAAAATGATAGAGACCTTATCTAAGAACCAAGCTTCAATGATGAACAATCAGCAGCAGGACATGAACAAATTGCAAATTCAAATAGGGCAGTTAGCTAAGTCTTTGACTGAAAGGCAAAAAGGAATGCTACCTAGCCAACCTGTGCCAATCCCAAAGCCCATTTTCCTCTGCACGAAGTGAAGACTTGGGACCCAGCCAATGCCAAGCCATTCAAATCCTTAGATCTAGAAAACGTGTAGATAACAAGGTTTCAAATCAGTCTCCCAAATCTGTGTCACCACCTTCTGTTCCAATTCAACCCATGCAAGACAATCCTTCATCAAGCATACAACCATCCACTTCTCAGTCAAAAGGAAAAGAGAAAGTTGATGAGCAAACATATAAGCCTGTTGTCCCATTCCCAAATAGGCTTACAAATCATAAGATGAATGCTCACATGGAGAAGATAAGAGAGATATTCAACCAAGTACAAATCAATGTCCCTCTTCTTAGATGCCATCAACAAGTCCCATCCTACGCCAAGTTTTGAAAGAAATGTGTACTAAAAAGAGGAAAGCAAATGTCCCTAAAAAAGTCTTTTGGCTTCCAAATAAGTGAACTGCTCAATGGTCCGATCCCTGTGAAGTACAAAGATCCAGGGAGCCCTACCATTTCTTGTATCATAGGGCAAACCACCATAAATAGGGCTTTGCTAGACTTGGGTGCAAGCATCAATCTTCTCCCTTTTCCGTCTATCAGCAGTTAGGGTTAGGCAACCTTCGTCCAACCCAGATGACTATCCAATTGGCTGACCGCTCTGTAAAGATTCCAAAGGGGGAAATTACAGATGTTTTGATACGGGTCGGGGAATTTATTTACCCGTGGACTTTGTTGTTCTTGAGACACAGCCCGTACAAAATCACAGAGCGCAAACACCCGTCATTCTCGGACGTCCTTTCTTAGCCACTGCAAATGCAATAATCAATTGTAGAAATGGATCGATGCGGTTAACGTTCGGAGATATGACGAAAGAGGTGAATGTCTTCCATCTGGGGAAGCAGCCAAGGGATGTGGACAATGATTCCTTCGAAGTAAATTGATTGAGGGATTGACCAGTGAACATGTGGACGAGGTGGAGTATGAGTCTGAAGAGGAGTTTGAGTTGGAGTCGGATGACTTCAACCTGGATCAGATTGTTGGATCAAATGTTGAACGGACAACTAATTCTACCCCTATTCTTCCCTTGCACCATGAGCAACCTGTGATAGATCCGGTACCTTCTTCTGAGCTTGAGGCTCTTCCCGATCATCTCAAGTACAAATACTTGGATGAGAAGGAATCCTTTCCTGTAATAATTGCATCCAATCTTATTGAACAACAAGAAGAGGACCTTCTGACTGTGTTAAGGAAAATAAAGAGGCCATTGTTTGGACCATGGCTGATATCAAGGGGATTAGTCCTTCCATTGTCCAACATAGAATTCACTTGACGGAAGATGCCAAGCCTAAACGAGACCCACAGCGTAGACTTAACCCCATTATGCAAGAAGCTGTTAGATCTGAGATATTGAAACTATTAGACAATGGGATTATCTATCCCATATCTGATAGTCAATGGGTAAGTCCAGTCATGCTGTGCCTAAGAAAGCTGGATTTACGGTGGTAGAAAATGAGAATAAAGAATTAATACAAACACGTCTTCCAACAAAGATTCGAGTTTGTATTGATTACAGGAAGTTGAATACCGCCACACGTAAAGACACTTTCCACTTCCATTTATTGATCAAATGCTGGAGAGATGGCGGGACACGAGTACTATTGTTTCCTGGATGGATATTCAGGATATAATCAGATCCCATTGCTCCCGAAGACCAAGAGAAGACTACCTTCACCTGTCCCTTTGGAACATTTGCTTACCGAAGGATGCCCTTCGTCTTTGCAATGCTCCTGCAACTTTTCAACGGCATGTGAGCCTCTTTCGGACATGGTAGAGAAATTTTTAGAAATTTTTATGGATGATTTTTCGATCTATGGGGATTCCTTTGAGCAATGCTTGTACATTTAAAGTTGGTGTTACAACGCTGTATGGAGAAAATTTGACACTTAACTGGGAAAAGTGTCATTTTATGGTCAGGCAAGGAATCGTGCTGGGCACAAGGTATCAAGAATAGGAATCGAGGTAGACAAGTCCAAAGTGGAAGTCATAACAAAGCTCACTGAACCGACGTGCTTAAAGGACATTAGATCATTCTTAGGGCACGCCGGTTTCTATAGGCGATTTATTCAAGGGTTTAGCAACATTGCAAGACCCTTGACAAATCTCTTAGGAAAGGATGTACCCTCATCTTTGATGAGGAATGTCAAAAATCATGGAAGGAGCTTAAAAGTAGACTTGTCTCTGCACCAATCATATCTGCACCAGATTGGACCAAACCTTTTGAGATTATGTGTGATGCTTCTGACTTTGCTATAGGCGCTGTTTTAGGACAGCGTATTGATAATAGGCAACATGTAATCTATTATGCTAGCAGAACGCTGAATGATGCCCAACTCAATTACACAACTACTGAAAAGGAATTTTTAGCGGTTGTCTTTGCGTTGGAGAAATTTCGTCAATATCTGCTAGGGTCCAGAACAGTTATTTTCACTGATCACTCTGCCCTAAAATACTTGATGCAAAAGAAGGATGCTAAGGCAAGACTGATTAGATGGATACTTCTTTTGCAAGAGTTTGATTTGGAGATTAAAGATAAAAAGGGCGTTGAGAATGTGGTAACAGATCATTTGTCGAGAATCCCAAATGCACCTAAAGAGAGAATACCGATTAATGATGATTTTCCTGACGAGCATATTTTTGAGATATGTGGAGAGCCCTGGTATGCTGATATAGTGAACTACCTTACTACCAGGCAAATACCTTCTCATTGGTCAGGACAAGAAAACACCGTTTTATGCGCCAAATGCGGTTCTTCTTTTGGGATGAACCATATTTATTCAAAACTGTCCTGACCAAATCATACGTAGATGCCTTCCTGAGGATGAACATCAGAGCGTTTTGACATTTTGTCACAAGTTAGCTTGCGGTGGACATTTTGGTCCACGGAAAAACTGCTAAGAAAGTGCTTCAGAGTGGATTCTACTGGCCCACCACTCTCTTAAGGATGCATATAATTTCTGCAAGCTCTGTGATAAGTGTCAAATGACGGGTCGTATCACACAAAGAGACATGATGCCCTCACACCCATCTTGGAAGTTGAAATTTTCGACCTCTGGGGCATCGATTTTATGGGACCCTTTCCTCTGTCCTACGGTAACCAATACATTTGGTAGCCGTAGATTTTGTTTCTAAGTGGGCTGAAGCAATTCCAACCCGAACGAATGATAACCAGGTTGTCATTAAGTTTTAAGAGAAAACATCATCTCTCGCTTCGGAGCCCCCGTGCGATAATAAGCGATAATGGGAGTCATTTCTGCAATAGGGCTTTTGAAGCTTTGATGCGAAAATACTCTATTACTCACAAATTGTCCACGGCTTATCATCCTCAAACCAACGGGCAAGTTGAAGTCACGAATAGACAGATAAAACTCATTTTGGAGAAAACTGTAGGACAGAACCGTAAGGATTGGTCCATCAAACTCACTGATGCCTTATGGGCATACAGGATCGCTTACAAGACTGTCCTCGGTATGTCTCCATATCGAGTTGTATTTGGGGAAACCTTGTCACTTGCCTGTTGAATTAGAACACCGAGCTATGTGGGCTTTAAAGCAGCTGAACTTGGATTTGGATAAAGCTGGTGTTCTACGGAAGTTGCAGTTATCTGAGCTTGAAGAGCTGAGAAACGAGGTATATGATAATGCTCGGATCACTAAACACAGAACCAGGCTTTTTCACGATAAATCCATTCACCGAAAGATTTTTATCGTAGGACAAAAGGTTCTGTTGTACAATTCAAGACTACACCTTTCCCTGGTAAGTTGAGAACCAGGTGGTCAGGACCATTCATTGTTCAAAAAGTTTTCTCCCATGGTGCAATTGAGATTCTTGACCCGAATAATGGCAACAAATTCACTGTGAACGGTTAACGTCTTAAGCCATTCTTTACCACTGATCCCGTGTCACATGAAGTTCATGAATTGGGTCTTTGTGACCCAGTTTATTTGTGACAATTCCATCTGTATAGTTTCCTATGCATTTTCCTGAATATCATTTGGGACCACACTTGTAAATAATTTTCTTTTACATTTTTTGTAAATAAAAATAAATAAAATAATAAAAGAAAATTAGGGATTTTTGTGCTTATAAGAGTTTCACATTCCTAGGATTTTCTCTTCCCTAGGATTCCTTTCATTTCCAAACTCTTTTGACCTAGGGTTGTAAATATACCTTTGACCTAGGGATAAAATTTGGAAATCCCATTTTTTTTACCTACCCCATACATACTCTCCTCACCAACTCTTTCTCCCTCAACCGCAGACTTCCTTTCAGATCTGAGAACCTCCCTCAAGAGCCGACCTCTGCCAACTTTCCCCTTCACCAGACTCTTCTGTTCTGCCGCAAAAACCCACTTCCAGCCGCAGATCCACCGCACTCCGGCCACCTCTGGCGCCCAGAAAAATTCTGCTTGGCTGACTTCTACTTCCAGTAGCAGATCCAGAGCAACTCTTCCCACTTCTGTCTCGGGTGCCTTCTACACAACGTTTTTTTTGGATTCCCCCACGATCTCCGGGGGTGGTTTGCATTTTCCTATCTCAAATCCTTTGCTTTACATTCCATTAGCATATATGGCACCGAATTTGTATGTGGAAAGGGATTTTTCTATACTTTTGAATGACAGTAGGGGGTATGGGCACATTTTTGTGGATAGAATACATGTTTGGAATTGGTACTCTTTGGTCTATGATAACAATGAGCACGATGCATACTATTGCCCCGATCTTGTCACTACCTTTTACAATTCAATTGATCACGCATCTGTGAATCATGACACGTACCATTTGTATCTCATGCCATTCGGTGATATCTTTGTCACCATCCCACTTATTGCTGAAATCACCAATGTCCCCAGTCATCCCCACCATACCGACCCCTTGCCATTGGTAGATTATATGCCTCTCATGGGGGTCCATTGTACAATTCAAGACCGTGGGCTCAAAGCCAACACGTCCTTTCGAAATGTTCATTGCATTGGACGCTGGGTCCAACGCAATATTTTTGGGATTGAGCACCAATCTCCTTTAATAGACCCGTGTTACAGGTAATCCATGATTTAATGACACATAACCACACGGTCTGTTAAATCGGGCCATCTCCGTGCCATTCTTGACAATTTCTCCCGCACTCGGGGTGCAAAGCATTCCCATGCTATCTTAATCACACGTCTGTGTAAACAATTCATCTCAGACGCTGTCTTTAATACATTTGACCAAGTGCTTGCTACTATAGAGAGACCCACAAGCTCATATAATGGTGCTTACACGCACTTTGGACACCTATTGCTCAGCCTGAAATGAACCTGTGGAGCTTGATTCGGAGGAGAGTTTAGAAGAAATTGATGAGCCTCAATTTTGGAGGCAGGAACCCCTACTGATTCACGAGCCTTCATGTCCACTATCTGGAAAGGCATGAAGAAGATTTTCAAAGGGCAGGTCCGGCTTAGGAAAAGGGTAGAGGAGCAATCCTCTCGGCTAAGTAGTATGGAGGCTGCGTTGAGAAGATCACAATCGGGCTGGACTAGCTCCACCGCGGGTCCTAAACGACAGAGGGAGTAGTTTTGCCCTTTACCTATTTCATGCATCATTTCATATTGCATGCATTGGGGACAATGCATGAGATAGGTATGGGGGGGTAGATACTAACATAGGATTTTAGGATTTTTCATTTTTTAAGGCCTTTTATTTTTAGGACTTTCATTTTCTTTTAGATTTTACCTTTCTTTATAGATTTTCCACTTTCTTGTTAGATTTTACTTTCCTTTAGAAAAATAAAAAAAAATATAAAATAAAAAAAATAGAAATTCTTTGATCCATGTTTAAAGAATCAAACTTGAAATTTAGGGATTAAGGAAGCTCTAAATTAAGATTTCTAATTATAAGTGAAAAGAGGAGTTTGTTAGATTTTTTAGGTTAAGTAATAAAGGATTAGAAAAATTACTAGATTTTAATTCTTTCTTTAGATATAAACATTAACATATTGAAGGATTAATCAAAGACTTTGTGATTTTATTTACACATATAGTAATAATAATAAAAAAAAAGATGTACATAAATAAATAATAAATACTTAGCCATGACTAAGCTGGTTAGCCGTGCCTCAAGAAGCATTGCCGATCACGCCTAAAGGTGGTTAAGTCCTTAAATTCCTTCGTGGCCTTTTTACTCGAGACCTTAAACCTGAGGGATGTTTTCTCATCTGGTGCCCTAAGACCATCTGGTTTGGGAGTCATCGGTTAAAGGCTCGATACAAGGGTAAACTAGAAAGCCTAAGGATGCTAAGGAAATGTAATAAATAAACATAAATAAATAAAAAAAAAAGAAAAAATAAAAAAAATATTATATATATAGTAAAAAAATAAACTTAGTCTAAGAAAGATCCTCATATTTATAGATGTATATATCCTAGGATTGATGCAAAATCCGGTTTTTGATCTTTTCCCTAAAATCTTAACCTAAGCTGAAAACAAAACTCCAAATAGACACTTATAAGAAGAATGAAAAATTTAGAGTAACCTGAAACCTAAAGATCAAGTTAGAATCTTAAAAATGGATCAAAAATTTAACTAGCCCTTTTATTCTTTATGGATTTTGTGGTGCAATCCGCTGAAAACTCAGGAGACAACACTCCTCCTCTAGGGTAACCTAGAGGTTTAACGGCTTGTTGCACGTGCTCAGTGCATCGTGTCACCTACGAAAGTGGTGTAATAAATTAGTTAGGATTTTCTTTTCCTTTTTTTCTTTTTTTGGCTCGAGGACGAGCAAAAGCTAGGTATGGGGGTGTGATTGTTATACATATTTGCATATTTTACCACTTCCATACTATGCATATTGTAAATAAAATGTGATTTTTAACCCTTTTCTCTCTATTTTACAGGTCCACAACTTAAAAGAGAAAAAGCCATTAATCACTTTAATTAGCAATAATTAAAGTGATTAAATCCATAAGCCAAAAAAGAGCCAAAGATTTGAATTTGGATCAGTTGAGATCTGCGCGCCAATGGATCTTCCAGAAGGCCACGTGGATAACCACCTAACAACCAAATTACAACAGAAAATCTGGGCTCAACGGCCCAGATTTTGCCGCCAAAACGGGGATATTCCCGCGTATCTGCGGCGGTTTGGAGGCAGTTGGAGCCCGGATTTTGCGCCAACGGCCAGGGCTCTAGATCCTTCTCATGGATGGCTATAAATAGAGGACCAGGGTCTGTGGTAAGAGCAGAGAAGAGAGAGAAGAAAATAGGAAAAATCTTGTTGTATTTGTTTTCTCCTAGGTTTTAGTCTTCATCTTCTTCCTCCTAGAGATTTTGACAAAGTGAGAGAGAGAGGCTGTTTGAAAGTTGTATCAAGAAAGTGACATTCTTGTAGGCAAGGATTTATCAAAAGAGCTCCATTCATCTCTTTGCAATCTCTAGTATGTTTTACTTTACTTTGCTTTAAATTCTTGTTTCATTAGGTTATTTCATTTGCTTAGTTCTATTGCTTTACATCATGAATAGTTGCCTTGTTTTAGTATAATGGATAGCTAAATCTTTATTGCATGGCTAGCTAAGAACTTACCTAGCTAACTTCTATCTCTTTGGATGATGCTTGTCTTTATACTTGCATTGTGATATTTCTTTTACTACCAAGGAAGTAGAGTTGCTTTCCCTTGGCTATGCTTGTTCATACTTCATATGACTCATGTGTGCCTCATTTAGAGCCTTGTCTAGAACAAGAGCCTTTGATGGAACATGGAGATGGATCACCTATATATGCTACTTGTAAGAATAACTTCTCTACTTCAAGCTAAATTTGTTGTTTGTCTTGAATGTTTGAATGAATGTTGATTCTTGAACTTAGCATCTTTAAGTACCAATCCTAGAGTTCATCATTGAAATCTATCTAGAGAGCCAATGAATTCATATGAGGCTTCAAGCTAAGAACAAGAGAACACTCATCTTCATAACGGTAAAATACTTGAACAAAAGCAAGATATCTTATTGCCAATGAATCAACATGGGCAATCAAGCATCACCATTGAGTTTAGCAAGTTAGCAATGAGGTAAAGTTAGCTAGCATGTACTTTCTCATCTAAGGTTTCTAACACTTTCTTTACTAGCTTTTCTTTCTTTGCAACACACTTCACCAAAGTTCTTTTGATTTCTTTTCCATAATGCACAAATTCATCACTTCTTTCATGTTGCTTCTTGCATTTGTGTAAATACATAGAAGACATTTCGTTTTTTCATTTTTCACTCCATACCGTAACGCTTCTATCGCTAGCTCTCCCGGAGAATCGACCCGGTATAGCCATTGCTATAGCGGAGATTGGAAAGGGTATATTGATCTTTGAATACATTTGTGGAGTAAACGAGCAACTCTAAACCTTTCTTCTTTAATTGAATACTGTGTAATAACTCTACATTACTCTTCCCAATCAAATTTTTGGCGCCGTTGCCGGGGAGAGCAACGGTATGTTTCAAGTGAAGAATTAAACGAATACTTTCTCTGTTGCAGGTACAGGTTGAAGAAACAGTAAATCTTGCATTGCAGAAACACATAAGTGGACCTGGGCCTCTGCTCTCGAAAGCAGAGACCAGGATCCCTCTGAATTGCCGCAAATTCTGGGATTTTGCCGCAGAATTGCGGCAAGGAAGAGGTGACTACTGACCATTTTTCTGCAGGGCTTGCTTCTCTGCAAAATACAGCTGCT